>CAKNYM010050141.1:14383-54271 GCA_932195095.1 Andricus curvator | reverse complement strand
GGGGGGCGAAGCCCCCCGTAAGGAAAAATACAACAATCATTTTGAATAACTATAACTAAAATTAAACATAACATTAAATGTTGCACGTGAGCTTCATACTAGTCTTATTATAGACATGTGCGGTTATGTTCATTTTAGTTTTAGTTAGTCAAATAAAATCTTTGCCATCGCGACACAATTGTTATCTATCGGTTAACGAAAGACTCGCGGACCCACGTGTTGCTGCGTGTTGCCAGCCGGCATGCTCTGTTCATTTGTATTGCACAGTCTACAAACATTTGTGATATGTACCACGCATGCGTCAGAAGAGAGAGCCAGGAGTGTCGCCGCTTTGGACCAAAAGCGCATGCGCGCACTCCGTAAAAGTATACTTTTACGGCCGTGGCCGGAAAAATACCCCCTCCGACAAACGAGAACTTCGCGTCCCACAAACGCGCACAGAAAGGTACGAAAACTGTCCGGTTTTGCATAAATATTTTTATTGAACTATTTTGTTGAAAATTTGTTCTTTTTTAGTTCAGAATTAATTTTTTTAACTGAAAGTTTAATTATCCTATTTTTGGTTGAAAATTATTATCTTTTCTTAAGTGAAAATTTAACTATTCCATTTTTGGTTAAAAATGATGCTTTTTAGTTGACAATTCAAGTATCCGGTTGAAAATTCATGTATTTTGTTGAAATTCGTTCTTTTTGTGATGGAAATTTAATTACTTGGTTGAAGTTGAACTCCTTTGTTAAAAATTAATTTTTTTGTCATTTTAATAGAAAATGAACCTTTTTGGTTGAAAAATGAACTGTTTTGTTGAAAATTCATTTTTTCTTTGGCTGAAAATTAATTTTTTCACTGAAAATTGAACTATTCCAGTTGAAACTGAACTATTTTGTGGAAAATTTGTTGTTTTTTTTTGGCTGAAAATAGATTTTTTTTAACTGACAATGTTTGCGGGTGTAAAAAATTATACAAATTTTAAACAACTAGTTGATTCGGCCATGATTTTTTAAAAATAAAAATTTCAATTTATTTTATTTTTTAAATTACAAATAAATTTTGTTATTCCGGTTCAATATTCCATAATTTCAGTTGAAACTTATATCTATTTGGTTGAATATTAATTTCTTAAACTAAAAATTGACCAATTCAAATTTTGGTTGAAAAATTACCTTTTTTAGTTAAAATTTCGTCTTTTTTGTTAGAAATCAATCTTCTTGGTTGAACATTAATATTTTTGTTGAAAATTCAATTATTCTATTTAAAAATGCATTATTTCGGTTGAAAATTATCTTTTTGGTTAAAATTCTACTATTCCAGTTGAAGATTTATAATTTTAGTTGAAAATTCATCACTTTGTCTGAAAATGTAACTATTTTTCTGAAATTTAGTTTTTTTTGTTGTTGAAAATTAATTTTTTTTTAAACTGAAAATGTAACTGTTCCAGTTGAATATTCCATCAATTTAGTTGAAAATTCATATCTTTGCTTGAAACTAATTTTTTTAAATGAAATTTAAAATTTTCAATCTTTTGTTGACAATTTATCTTTTTTACTTAAAAATTCATATATTTTTTTATAATTCGTCTTTTTTTGGTAGAAATTAATCTTCCTGGTGCAAAATTCATCTTTTTGGTTGAAAATTCAACTACTTCAGTTAAATATTCATAATTTTAATTGAAAATTCATCTTTTTGTTTAAAATTCAACTATTTCAGCTAAATATTCATCATTTTAGTTGTAAATTTATCAGTTCGGTTGAAAATTGAATTTTTAACTGAAAATTTATTTATCCCATTTTTGGTTAAAAATTGATCGTTTTTAGTTGACAATTCAAGTATCTGCTTGAAAATTCAAGTATTATAGTTAAATATTCCTCATTTTAGTTGAAAAATCATCTTTTTGGTTGAAAATAAAACTACTTGGTTGATAGTTAAACTCTTTTGCAAATATTCATCACTTTGGTTGAAAATTTGTTTTGTTGTTGGTGCAAAATTAATTTTGTTGACTGAAAATTTAACCATTACATTTTTGGTTTAAAACTAAAAATGTGTATTTCAAAATTCAACCATTTGGTTGAAAATTGATGTTTTTAGTTCAAAATCCAACTATTTGGCTGAGAATTCATGTATTTTATTGAAAAATCTTCTTTTTGTTAGAAAATTCATCTATCTTGTTGCAAATGCAATATTTTTACTTGAAAAGTTAGAAATTTGAAGCGGTTTCAATTTAATGAATCAATTTACTGAATTTTAAGTATAAGAAGGTAAAATAGTTTTTTTTAATTATTCAAATTCATGGACTTTAGAGACAAATTCAAGAAATGATTAATTATGGTATTATTTAATTATTGAATTCATTGATGCTGCTAATATATTTAAGACTATCTTGTAATATAAGTTGTCAAAGCTTTATAAATTGAACATATTAATTGAATCCCTAGAAACCGAAAAAAAAAACATTTATAATAAACTCGCGAAACTGCATACATATTTCCGAGTCGATTCTTTTTAAAAATGCTGAATATTTGAATGGTTCCCTACTATGAAAAATTACACCTAGAAAAAACTGGACATAGCTGGAAAAAAACCCTGGAATTACAAGGGCATTTTTTCCAGGATTTGAGTTATTTTTAATTTTTGTTATTTCTTTGGATTTAAAAATATTTTAATTTGATTATCATCTCTGATTTTTTATTAATTTATAATCAGGATATTGCCGATGATTGGATAAAGAAGTATCAAGAGAGCAAGGAAGACGCTCTCCAGATATTAAGTCAATTTTTCGTCGACTTAAGTGGTTGCAAAGGACGTATTACTCCTGAAATGCGAACCCAGATGGATAAAAACCATATGATTAACAGGTTGACTGAAGAATTGGACGAGGTAACACATACTTCATTTAATTAATCAATTATCATTTATTTACTATTATTATTATTAGTTATAAATTAATTTAATCATGATGTAATGTAGAAATAAAATCTTGATTCAAATTGGTACAGGAAGTCGCAATAAAGTATCCGTTGATAAAAGCTGGACAAAAATGGAAAGACCTTCGCGTAAACCTTTGCGAGTTTTTAGACATTTTGGTTAAGCAGTGTCACGAGAATAGGATAATTTATGACAAGTATTTTTTGGAAAACATTATTCTCTTCCTGATTTCACTCTCCGAATCACAAGTGAGGACTTTTAGATACACAGCGACCCTTTCAGGTATAATCAATCATTAAGATTGTAACAATACAGGGTGTCTACCCTATCTGGAAAACCTGGAATTATCAGCGAATTTTTATATACCTAGAAAAACCTGGAAATGTCAGGAAATTTTTTTTTAAGTCAGGGAATTTTTTCGAAAGCGTGCCTAATTTTTAAAAAATTGCATTATAAAATTCAATAACAATGATTCTTAATTTGTAAAAGTAGCTTTATATTTCATATTGTATTCAACTATTTTGTTGAAAAATAGTTTGTTTTTTTAATTTGAAATTAATTTTTCTAGCTAAAAATTTAACAATTCTATTTTTGGTTTAAAATTCATATATCTGGTTAAAAATTCATCTCTTTTCTTGAAAATTAAACAGTTTGTATTTTTTCTATCTCTTGACTGAAAAATCTTTGTTAGTTGAAAATTCAACTCATGTTGAGAGGTCTGTTTTGCTTGAATTCAACTGTTTTTGGTCTAAAATTAGCATCTTCATTGGATGAAATATCAACGTCTACATTTTTCGTTCACAACTAATCTTTTTTAAAATCAACTATAACTATTCCGATTGAATAATCCATCATTTTATTTGAAAATTCATATCTTTTGTTGAACCTTCATTTTTTAATTGTTAATTATACTATTCAATTTTTGGTTGACAATTGATCTTTTTCACTTGAAAATTAATCTCTTTTACTTCAAATTTCAACTAATTAGTTGAAAATTTGTCTTTTTTAGTTGAAAATTTAACTGTTTCATGGAAAAATCATGAATTTGTTGAAGAATCGTATTTTTGGTAGAAAATAAATGTTTTTGGTTGAAAATTTCAAGTATTTTAGTTAAATATTAATCATTTTAGTTGAAAATTCACATTTTTGGTTGAAAATAAAACTACTTGGTTCAAAGCTAAACTCTTTTCTTAAAAATTCATCTTTTTGGTTTAAAATTCAACTATTCCGGTTGAATATTTATAACTTGAGTTGAAAATGTATCACTTTGTCTGAAAATATAACTATTCCAATTGAATATTCCATCATTTTAGTTGAAAATTCATCTCTTTGGTTGAATCTTAATTATTTAACTGATAATTAATACTATTCAATTTTTGGTTGACGATTTATCTTTTTCAGTTGAAAATTAATATTTTAACTGAAAATTTACCTATTCCATTTTTGGTTGAAAATTAATCTCTTTTAGTTCAAATATCAACTAATTAGTTGAAAATTTGTCTTTTAGTTGAAAATTCAACTGCTTCGTTGAAAATTCATGAATTTGTTGAAGAATCGTCTTTTTTGTTAGAAAATTAATCTTTTTGTTTGAAAATTAATCTTTATGTTTAAAAATTCATCTTTTGGTTGAAAATTCAAGTATTCCAGTTAAATATTCTTCATTTCAATTTAAAATTCATATTTTGGTGGAAAATAAAACTACTTGGTTGAAAGTTAATTTTTTTGTTAAAAATTAATTTTTTATTGTTTAAAATTCATCTATTCCAGTTGAAGATTTATTATTTTAGTTAAAAATTCGCCTTTTTTGGTAGAAATTAATTTTCTTGGTTGAAAATTCATTTATTTGGTTGAGAATTCATTTTCTTGTTGAACATTATTTTTTTAACTGAAAATTTATCTTTTCCATTTTTGGTTGAAAATTAATCTCTTTTAGTTCCAATTGCAACTAATTAGTTGAATATTTGTCTTCTTTAGTTGAAAATTCAACTGTTTCATGAAAATTCATGTATTTTGTTGAAGAATCGTGTTTTTTGGTAGAAAATCAATCTTCTTGGTTGAAAATTCATCTTTTTGGTTGAAAATTTCAAGTGTTCAAGTTAAATATACATGATTTTAGTCGAAAAATCATATTTCAGGTTGAAAAAAACTACTTGGTTCAAAGTTAAACTCTTTTCTTAAAAATTCATCTTTTTGGTTTAAATTCAACTATTCCGGTTGAATATTTATAATTTGAGTTGATAATTTATCACTTTGTCTGAAAATATAACTATTGCAATTGAATATTCCATCATTTTAGTTGAAAATTCATCTCTTTGGTTGAATCATAATTATTTAACTGATAACTTATACTATTCAATTTTTGGTTGACAATTCATCTTTTTTAGTTGAAAATTAATCTTTTAACTGAAAATTTACCCATTCCATTTTTGGTTGAAAAACAATCTCTTTTAGTTCAAATTTTAAGTAATTAGTTGAAAATTTGGCTTTGTTAGTTGAAAATTCAACTGTTTCGTTGAAAATTCATGAATTTGTTGAAGAATCGTCTTTTTTGGTAGAAAATTAACCTTTTTGTTTGACAATTAATCTTCTTGTTTAAAAATTCATCTTTTTGGGTGAAAATTCAAATATTCCAGTTAAATATTCATAATTTTAGTTGAAAATTCATATTTTGGTTGAAAATAAATCTACTTGGTAGAAAGTTAAACTCTTTTGTTAAAAATTAATTTTTTGTTTAAAATTCATCTATTCAAGTTGAAGATTTATCATTTTAGTTAAAAATTCGCCTTTTTTGGTAGAAATTAATTGTCTTGGTTGAAAATGCATGTATTTTATTGAAGAATCGTGTTTTTGGTAGAACATCAATCTTCTTGGTTGAAAATTAATCTTTTTGGTTGAAAATTTCAAGCATTCCAGTTGAATAATCATCATTTCAGTTGAAAATTCACATTTTTGGTTTAAAATAAAACTACTTGATTCAAAGTTAAACTCTTTTGTTAAAAATTAATCTTTTTGGTTTAAAATTGATCTATTCCAGTTGAAGATTCATTATTTGAGTTGAAAATTCATCAGTTTGGTAGAAAGTTCATGAGTTTGGTTGAAATTTTGTTTTTTTAGAAAATTAATTTTTTTAATTCAACTATTTTGTTGAAAATTGATCTTTTTTATTTGAAAATTCAACTATTTGGTTCAGAATTAATGTATTTAATTGAAAAATCCTCTTTTTGGTATAAAATTAATCCTCTTGGTTAAAAATTCAACTATTCGGCTAAAAATTCACCTATCTTGTTGAAAATGCAATATTTTTACTTGAAAAGTTAGGAATTTCAAGCGGTTTCATTTGAATTTAATATAGTACCCCCATTAATTTTACCTAAATATACACTGAATTTTCATTATAAGAAAATAGAATAAAAATTTGTTTGAATTATTATTTAAAGTCATGGACTTTAGAGACAAATTCAAGAAATTGATTGTGTTTTTAGTATTAATTAATTATTTAATTAATCGATGATGTTAATCTATTTATTAATATCTTTTAATATAATTGGTCAAAGCTTTTTAAATTAAACATATTAATTAAATCCCTAGAAACTGAAAAAAAACATTATTTATAATAAACTCGCGAGTCGCTCCGTACCATGGAAAATTGTACCTAGAAAAAACCTGGAATCGCCAGGACATTTTTTTCCAGAATAAGAGTACACACCCTGTTATAACAAAAAAAAGAACTTTATTCAACTTTATATTTGTAATTACAGTAATGAAACTTACGACAGCTTTGGTGGATATTATTGTGAAAATATTTAATGATTTGAGGGAAACTAATTGGGATCACTTGGCTGAAAGGCAACGTGAACTGAATGAAGACATTGAGCAAATGAGACGCTTGGTTGCTGAAATGATTGAATCCGTTTTCGTACACAGATTCAAAGATATTTGTCCAGAAATCCGATCCATTTGCGTGGAAGAAATGGGCCTTTGGATCCAGAAATTACCTCAGGATTTCCTCGATGACAACTGCTTGAAATATATCGGTAGAGTAGTTGTTTTTCCTTTCACTTATTTAGCTATAGGGGTGTGCAAAAAACTCGACGTTTGAAGGAATCGAGTCGGCAAGATGAAAGCATGAAACTTTTAAACTTTTGGGTGATCGAAACTGTTGGACTCTGTTCAAATTCGATTCGACTCGGAGTTTCGAGCCTTTTGCACGTCCCCAACTTTGGCAATTTCAAAACATCTTGTTTATAAATTACCAAAATTGAAAAAAAGAGTCTAAATTATCCTTGCGAAATTCTGTTTCATAAAATCTAAATCAATTGCAGGATGGAACCTTCATGACAGTTCCGGAGAAGTCAGACTGAAATGTCTTCAAGCTCTGCAGCCTTTGTACGCTTCGGAAGATATGTGCCCGAAACTAGAGAACTTCAGTAGTAAATTCAAGGACAGGATTGTTAATATGACTCACGATAAGGAAAATGAAGTAGCTGTGGAAGCTGTGAAGATTATGATTTCAATCTTGAAACATCAACCCAAGCTCCGCACGGATAAAATGGATGAAATAATCTTTGAACTGGTCTTTGAGTCTAATCAACCACTCGCTCGAGCAGCTGGAGAGTATTTGAGCAAGCGTTTAATCACGTTTGATGAATACGGGGTCGTTAAAGTTAAGACTTTGATTCTAGATTTGGTGCTCTTTTATATAGAGTCTCAAGTTTCTGGGCATGCGGATTTGTTGGTAGATTCCCTGATGGAAATCAATGAGATGATGAAGGACTGGGAATGCATGACTGACTTACTTCTTGAAGACCCGGAGGAACAAGTTTCGAAGAGTCAGTATAAAGAAGATAGTGTTCTTATTGAGTTGATGGTTTGCTGCATAAAACAAGCTGCGACTGGTGAGTTTTTTGTGTACAAAATGATAATTTAGTATATTACCTGGTGGCCACGCAAACTTCAAAAAAATATCCAGGCTATTTCCCGGTTTTCTCGGTCAAAAATTTAAGTTTTCCTGATTGACTATCAAGCGTTTATATTAATAATTATTCAATACTAATTTATTTATATAAATTTTCAAAGGAATTTAACATTTTAGAATTGCAAAATGAAATATGTAATGTAGAAATAATTGTAAAAGTGATTTGACTCACATACCAAGATGCTCTCAAAACAGGGGAAATATGGTGGTTTTTCAAGAAAATAAGGATAAAATAGGAGTCGAATGTTTCAGAAAAAATTTGAATTTTAAAACCGAAAAGAGATAAATTTTCGACAAAAAAGTTTATTTTTTAATACAAAAGGATGAATATTCTATTCAAAAAGACGAATTTTCAAAAAAAAAACAGTTGAATTTTCGATTAAAAAAGATTACTTTTTAACTAAACAGTTGAATTTTTAATCACATATGTAGTTTAATTTTCAACCTACAACGATGAATTATCAACCAAATAGTTGAATTTTAAAAAAATCAATCAAACAGTTGAATTTTCGACCAAAAAAGATGACTTTTTAACAAAATAATTGAAGTTTCAACAAAATAATGAAATTTTCAACCAAATGGTAGAATTTTTAACCAAAAAAGATGCTTTCTAAACCCAGAATATAATAGTAGACTTTTTAATTGAAAATAATTAAATTTCAACCACAAAAGGTGAATCTTCAACCAAAAATGATGACTTTACCAAAAGATGAATTGTCTATCCAAAAAGAAAAATGTTCAACAAAAAAGGTGATATTTTCAACAAAATAATTAAATTTTGAACCAAATAGTAGAATCTGTAACCAAACGAGATGAATTCTAAACCCAGAATATAATAGTAACCTTTTCAAATAAAAAGAATTAACTTTCAACCAAAAAATTAATTTTTAATACAAAAGGATGAATTTTCTATCCAAAAAGACGAATTTTCAACAACGTAGTTGAATTTTTGGCCAAAAAAGGTGACTTTTTAACAAAATAGTTGAATTTTTCTCCACATAGTTAAATTTTCAACCTACAAAATTGAATTGTCAACCAAATAGTTGCATTAAAAAAAATCAACCAAACAGTTGAATTTTCGACCTAAAAAGATGACTTTCTAAAAAAATAATTGAATTTTCAACAAAATAATTAAATTTTCAACCAAATAGTAGAATTAACAACCAAAAAGATGAATTCTCGACCAAAAATATAGTACACTTTTCAATTAAAAAGAATTAAATTTCAACCACAAAAGATGAATTTTCAACCAAAAAAGATGACTTTTCTACCAAAAGACGAATGTTCAATCCGAAAGGACTAATTTTCTATTTCAAAAAACGAATTTTCAACAAAGTTTAATTTTCGACCAAAAAAGAGGAATTCTGAACCAAAAATATAATAGTAGACTTTTCAAATAAAAAGTATCAACCAAAAAAGATGACTCTTCAAGGAAATAGTTGAATTTTCAACAAAATAATGAAATTTTCAACCAAATGGTACAATTTTTATTAAAAAAAAATAAATCTGGACCAAATCAAACCTTTTATTTAAAGGGAATTAATTTTCAACAAGAGAAGATGAATTTTGAACAAAAGAATATAAATTTTCTACCAAAAGATGAATTTCCCCCAAAAAGTCGAATTTTTGAACAAAATAATTAAATTATGAACCAAATACTAGAATTTTTAACCAAAAGAGATGAATTCTGAACCAAAAATATAATAATCCATTTTAAAAAAAGGAATTAACTTTCAAGAAAAAAAAACGTTTGAACAAAATAGTTGAATTTTTAACAAAATAATTTTTTTAACTAAAAAAGATGAATTCTGAACCGAAAAAAGAATAGTATTTTTTAAACGGAACATTAACTTTGATATTTTAACGGAGATAGTTGATAACACTGACCACATTTCCAAACACTTTTTTTTAAGCAGGAGACGCTATGTATCGCAAAAGCAAAAACAATTTTTAAAAATTCCTGGTTTAAAAAAAAATGTTCTGCTGTTTCTCGGCTTATTCCCGCTTTTTCCGGTCAGTGGTCACCCTGATATTAACTTTATTTAACAAATTTATGAGGGTTTGGCCACTCGACTATTGAGATTTCAGAAATATTTTAAAGGCTTCACAATGATTTGAAAGATTTTACAAAAATTCGAAAATTTCAAGAATTTTAAAAGATTTCAGAATATTTCAAAGATTTCACAAGTATTTCAAAGATACCAAAAGATTTCAGAATATTTCACTCATTATTGAAAATATTCTTAAATTCTTCTCTAGGTGAAATTCCGGAACGTCGAGTATCAAAACGCAAGATCTCATTAAAGGAAGAGAAACAAATTAAACTAGACAAGGAGAAACTAACGAAACATTTTGTCAAAAATTTGCCTCTTCTGCTCTCTAAATACAACGCTGATTCTGAGAAACTGGCAAATCTGCTGACCATTCCTCAATATTTTGATCTGTTTATCTACACCAAGCTCAAGGAAGAGGACAATTTGGAAGCATTACTACACGAAATGCAGATGATTGTAGAAACTGCTGATGACTCTGTTGTGCTGGATACAGCATCAAAAACATTTGAGTGCATGTGTGTTAACACTGAAGGTCATCCAAATTTCGCTAGGTTTGCAATAATTTTTGATTACTAAATAATCTGTGATGACTAATAATGATCAAAGATTTCGTCGAGGCCTGGCGGGGCCAAGCCACTTTCTTGTCAGACTTAACATTTTTCCAGTTATGGACCATCCATAAACTACGTAACCAATTTTGGCCTTTTTTGACCTCCCCCGCCCCCGAATGTAACGTAGTTACATCTAGTAATAACACTTTAAATTCTTAAGATTCCAAGCTGAAAAATATTGCATTTTCAACAAAATAGTCGAATTTTCAACAACAAAATTAATTTTCAACCAAACAGTTGCATTAACAACCAAATAGATGAACTTTTCAGTAAAAGAGACAAGTTTTCCAAAAAATAGTTCAAGATTTAACCAAATGGTAAAATTTTCAAGCCATAAAAGACGAATTTTTTCAAGGACAGTTGAATTTTTAACAGAAAAGTTACTTTTCAAACAAGAAAGATAAATCTTTAACCAAGAAGGATTAAGTTTCTCCCATAAAAGATGAATTTTCAATCCAAAAGGATGAATTTTTAACAACATATTTGAATTTTCGACAAAAATGATGACTAACAAAATAGTTGAATTTTTAAACAAATAGTTGAATTTTCAGCATACAAAGATGCGTTTTCGATCAAATGGTCGAATTTTTAAACAAAAAAGATAAAAAGTCAATTAAACATTTCAATTTTCAAGACAAAAAGACAAATTTTTTATAAGACAGTTGAATTTTCATAAAAAAATGTTCATTTTTAACAAAGAAAGATGACTTTTCTACCATGAATAATGAATTTTCAACAAAATAGTAAAGTTTTGAAGCAAAAAAAGTCGAATGTTTTTAGAAAACAGTGGACTTTTAAATTGGAAAAGATGAAGTTTTAACAAAAAAGTTGAATTTTCAACAAACAAGATTAATTGTCTACCCAAAAAGATGACTAAAAACAAAATACATGAATTTTCTACCAAATACATAGTTGATTTTTCAACTTAAACAATATACAGGATGAAGTTTCAACCAAAAATGGAATAGTTAAATTTTCTGATAACAACTCTGATCAAAAAAACTTTAAATAAAAAAAACGAATTTTCAACAAAATTGTTGAATTTTCAACAAAAAAGATGAATTTTTGATCAAGAAGATTAATGTTCTATCAAAAAAGACGAATTTATGACTTATCCAATATACAGGATAAAATTTTAACTAAACATGGAATAGTTAAATTTTCAGAATAAAAAAATAATTGGTAACAAAAAGAGTAATTTTTAACAATAAAAAATAATTAAAAAAAAAAAATGAATTTTCAACAAAGTTGTTAAGTTTTCAACCAAAAAGATGAATTTTGAACAAAATACATGAATTTTCAACACAATTATTTAATTTTAAAGCCAACAAGAGGAATTTTTTACAAAAAAGATTAATTTTCAACTCAAAAATATGATTTTTTAACCAAAAAGTTTAATTTTTAACCAAATAGTTTAATTTGCTACCAAATTGTTGAATTTTCGAACCAAGAAGATGAATTTTCTACGAAACAGTAAAGTTCTTAACATAAAAGTTCATTTAAAAGCAAATATTTGAATTTTCAACTATAATTGTGAATCCTTAATAAAAAAATAATTTTTTTACAAAGTATTTCAACTTTAAGTCAAATAATCGACTTTTTGACCAAAAAGGATACATTTTCTACCAAGAAAGACGAATTTTCAACAAAAGACGTGAGAATTGTTAACCAAACGAGATGAATTCCGAAGCAAAAATATAATAGTAGCCTCTTCAATAAAAAAACAGGGTGTCTAGCGACCTTGAAAACCTTGAAAACCTGGAATTCTCCTTGAATTTTTTTTAAACCTTGAAAACCTGGAAATCTCCTTGAATTTTTTACGAGAACTTCGAACTTTAATTATTTTTTGTTCGCTTTTTAAATAGTAATTTTAATGAAATGCAAAGAGTAATTTGAATTTCTTAACCTATCATGGGAGAAACATCTCGCTTAGAAAAAAATCTTGCTACTGAAAAGTGTTTTATTCATCAAGATATAATTTATCTTTTGTTTATTACAGAATAAATAAAGAGATTTCAAAGCACTTTTTTAGACCGTACCAATTATTTTATATATTGCAAAGAACAGACTTTAATATTAGGAATAATTCTACAAGTTTTTAATTTTTTCTCCGCTAATATAGAACATTGAAGTATAAATTTTGTTGTGGTATTCAACTTAGAAATTATAAAAATTATTAGTTTAAAATTTCGATGTTAATTCAGTTTCAGAATTAGAATAAGCCATGGTTATACAACGGATTTTTTGAGGGGTTGACCACTCGGTTTTTGATCGTACACCAGATTTTAAAAGGTTACAAAATATTTCTAAATATTTCAAAACATTTCAAACATTTCAATATATTTTTAATATTTTTAACATTTCATAAAGATTTCACGGATGTGAACAATTTAAAAAAGGCGCGCACATCAGATTTCCATAAAGATTTCAGAGCAATTTCACAAATATGTTAAAGATTTAAAGGATTTCAAAGGTTTGAAAAAGGGTACAGTAAACCAGATTTCAAAGATTTCAAAAATTTGAAATAATTTCAAGAGGTTTTGAAACATTTTAGAACATTTCGAAAGATTTCAAATAATTCAACGATTTCAACGAATACAAAAGATTTTGCAAGCAAAGATTTAAGAAAGATTTCATAAACATTTCAATAGATTTCACAAAGATTTCAAGATTTTAAATATCGTTTGTAATACTTCAAGAAATTCCAACGAATTCACGAAGATTTCAAAAGATTTCAAAAGATTTCACAAAGATTTCAAAGGCTTCAAACATTTCACAAAGATTTCGAAAATTTCACAAAGATTTTAAAACTTTCAAAAGATTTAAAAAATTTTAAAAAGGGTATATTTAACTATATTTCTAAGATTTAAAAATATTTCAAAGATTTTAAACAATTTCATAATGTTTTAGGAGATATCAAAAGATTTCACAAAAGTTTCAAAGATTTCATAAAAAATTCATAAAGATTTCAAAAGAATCCGAGAATTTCAAAGATTTCAACAAGGGTGCAGTACACCAGATTTCAAGGATTTCAAAACATCTCAAGCATTTTAAACGATTTAAAAATTTTTGAGAATAATTCAAATATTCGAGTGATTTGAAACAATTACAAAAGATTTACGAAAGATTTCAGAAATATTTCAAAGAATTCATAAGGATTTCAAAAGCTTTAATGAATTTCAAAGATTTCAACAGGGGACAGTACACCAGATTTCAAAGATTTAAAAACATTTCAAATATTCTAAGCAATTTCAAAAGGTTTCGACACATTTGAGAAAATTTCAAAAAAAATTCAAAGATTTCAAACGAACACAAAAGATTTCGCAAACAAAGATTAAAGAAAGAGTTCGGAAATATTTTAAATATTTCATTAAGATTTTAAAAGATTTCAAAAAGTTACACAAAGATTTTACAAAAGCTTTAAAAAATTCCAAAAGATTTCTCAAAGATTTCACCGAAATTTCAAGCTTTCACTAAGGTTTGTAATACTTCAAAAAATTCCAACGAATTCACAAAGATTTCAAAACATTTCACAGATTTCACAAAGATTTGAAAGATATCAATGATTTCAAAAACATTACAAAGATTTAAAAATATTCCCAAAGATTTCACAAAGACGACTCATGTTCGCAAAAAATTAAGAATTTGTTTATTTATGATTCGGCTTTCTTTAGAAATTGTTGGCCAATAAGAAATGAAATGGATCTTTTTTTACATGTATGAAAAACGTTTATTTCATTATTTGATGTAAAAAAAAGGGACCTGGAAAAATTTAATTTCTTGACCTGGAAAACCTGGAAAAGACCTGGAATTTTGTTCCTAAGAATCGCTAGACACACTGAAAAATGATCTTTTACCCAAAAATATAGTTGGATTTTCTTACTGGGTTTAAGTTTAGCCCCCCCCCCTTTAAACTGGTAACGTAGTTTATGAAAAGTACCGCCAGGCCACTTTTTCTTTTAGGACTACACCACTCCTAATAATAAATATTAAATAATAACAAGAGCCAGATTCTCAATACAAATTCTTTACAGGTGTGACCTTGCACGTACGAGATTGATTGATAAGATTGTAAAAAACTACAAAACAACAATAGAAGAATACAGAACTACCTTGGAAGCAAAGGAAGAAATCGATTCAAAACTTTTCTTCAAGGCTACACAGTTTCTCAAGCAGGTCGCTCTCTTTTACACGAATCACGATCTGAATCACTGGGAGCTTTGGGATTCTCTCTTTAGGAATATTTTAGATACATTTTTAATGTTAGTTTTTGAAAATCGTTTGATAGATTTTGATCAATTGATATCATGGATTGTCACCTAATTGGTTAATTACAGGACTGATGCTCAAAATTCGCTTTCTGATGAGGCAGTCAAGTACTGCATAACTTCCTGCTATTTCTCACTTTTGTGGGGTCAACATCATCTCTTTAAATGGGCCGATTCTGATTCACAAAACGATGAAAAGTGTAAGGTTTTAAGAGAACGCTTGGATGATTTCATGGTATTGATGTGCACCTTCAGTGGTGACAAGATGAAAAGGGTACTTGGAAATAGTACAATTATTTTGGTTTAGTCGAGGGGGTAATTACTCCTGCAATCTGGTATACACACTTTCTGAAATCTGGCCCAATCCCTTGTAATCCCCCCTTTCAAAAAAATATCATTATAAGAAAATAAGTGCAGGAATAAATAAGGTTGAAATATTGAAAGAATTGATATATAAAAACAAAGAAACTACAATCGAATTACAGAATTTCAAAAGAGTTAAAAGATTTCAAATACTTAAATGGATTTCATCGATTTTCAAGAAATTTCGTAAGTTAAGGGATTTCAAAGAATTTTGTAGGATTTCCAAAGATTTCAAGGGATTTCGAGAGAACTTTGGAAATTAAATTTCAAGTGATATTTAGCAATTTCAAAGATTTTAAGGTTTTTCAAGGAATTTCACAAGATTTAAAAGATTGTATTGAGTTTTCAAGGATTTCTGGGGATTTCAAAGAATTTCAAGGGATTTGAGCTGTTTTTTAATGACTAGTTTCAATTTAATTTTTTGTTTCAAAGTACTTGAAATTATTTTTACTCATTTTTAATGGATTTTTACGATTTCCAAATGAAAGGTTTCAAGTGAAACTATAAATTTCAAGGGATTCTACGAGATTTAAAGGATTTTATTGATTCTCCAAGGATTTCTAGCGATTTGAGCTGTTTTTATCAGAGAACTTTAATAAATAAGCTAAAATGAATTTATTTTCGAAGTATTTCAAATGATTTTCATTTATTTAAATAGATTTTTACGATTTCCAAAGGTAATATTTCAAGGGATTTCTAAAGAACTTCATAAAATAAATGAAAGTGAAACTAAATTTCAAGGGATTTCACGAGATTTATAGGATTTTGTTGAAACTCCAAGGATTTCTTGGGATTGGAGTTGCTTTTTTAAAGAGAACTTTAAAGAATAAATTTAATTTAATCTAGATTCTTGGCATTGCAAATGATTTCTACTTATTTTAATGAATTTTCACGATTTTCAAAGAATTCAGGAGATTTCGAGAGAACTTTGGAAAATAAATGAAATTTAATTAAATTCCAAGGGATTCTTAGCGATTTGAAGATTTTAAGGGATTTTAATGTATTTCAAGGAATTTCTCAAGATTTAGAGGATTTTATTGAATTTTTAAGGATTTCTGGGGATTTCAAATATTTCTAGGGATTTAAACGGTTTGTTTAGAGAACTTTAATGACTAAGTTCAATTTAACTTTTTTCAAAATATTTCAAATGATTTTTACTTATTTTAATGGATTTTTACGATTTTTTAAAGGAAATATTTTAAGGGATTTCAGGTGATTTAAAGGATTTTATTGAATTTTCAAAGATTTCTAGGGATATGAACCTGTTTTATTAGAGAACTTTAATGAATAAGTTTAATTTCAATTATATTCAAGGACTTTCAAATGATTTTTACTTATTTTAATAGATTTTTACGATTTCAAGGGATTTCAACGGATTTCGAGAGAAATTTGGAAAACAAAAGAAATTAAATTTCAAGGGATTCTTAACGATTTCAAAAATTTTAAGGGAATTTGAAGGTACTTCAAGAAATTTCACAATATTTAAAAGGTTTTATTGGATATCCAAGGATTCCTGGGGATTTCAAAGGATTTTGAGGGAGTTGAGCTGTTCTTTTTAGAGAACTTTGATGAATAGGTTCAATTAAATTTTTGTTTTCAAAGTATTTCAAGTAATTTTTGCTTATTTTTAATGGATTTTTACGATTTTCAAAGGAAAGGTTTCAAGGGATTTCTAAAGAACTTCGTAAAATAAATGAAGTGAAACTAAATTTCAAGGGATTTCACCAGATTTAAAAGATTTTATTGAATCTCCAAGGATTTCAAAGGATTTCTAGGGATTTGAGCTGTTTTTATTAGAGAACTTTAATGAATAACGTTTAATTTAATTTATATTCATGGAATTTCAAATGATTTTTACTTATTTTAATAGATTTTTACGATTTCAAGGGATTTCAACGGATTTCGAGAGAAATTTGGAAAATAAAAGAAATTAAACTTCAAGGGATTCTTAACGATTTCAAAGATTTTAAGGGATTCTAAGGAATTTTAAGGAATTTCACAAGATTTAAAAGATTTTATTGAATTTTCAATTATTTCTGGGGAGTTTAAACATTTCTAGGGTTTTAAAAGGTTTTTATTGAATCTCCAAGGGAGTCAAATGATTTCTAGGGATTTTAATGGATCTTTACAATTTCCAAAGGAAATATTTCAAGGGATTTTAACGAATTTCTAGAGAACTTTAAGGGAATAAATTTATTTTATTTCCAAGGGATTTAAAATTATTTCCAAAGATATCTAAGTATTTAAAACATTCCAAAGGAATTAAAAACAGGTTAACAGATTTCTAGGGATTGCTACTGATAATTAGTGATTTTAAAGATATAAAAGAAATTCCGTATGAGATTAGGGGTGATCTAAAATAAATCATTTCTCTGTAGTTTATCTACTTTTTATATTAATTCTTTCAATATTTTTCTATGATTTATTCTAATACTGATTATTCTATCAATTGTTTTTTATATAATGAATGTCCCATAATTGAGAAAAAATTATGGGAAAATCGTTATAGGCCTATACTAATTTTCCTATAATATTTTTTCGTAAGAGCCATGCAATCCCATGCATTCTCTATATAATCTATTTAAAATCTATCAAATCCAAGAGATCTTTAGTAATCTCATTCAAAAATGTTCAGTCCCCGTTTTGCAATCCCATGCGATCTTGCAATCTAGTGTACACCAAAAATCCGATTAATTAACCCCTCCGGTTTAGTGTATTTTCTGGTTACTGATGTAATATATTGATATTATCTTTATTTTTTGTTGTCTTTAGCCAGTACCAGACGCTTTGAGGGAAGATGCTTTCATAGTATTTTGTGATCTGCTCGCAATTTTTTCCAAGCAGTTGCAAAGCCATCCCGAACCTTTCATGCATCAGTTGATTTACACACCGACTCCAATGATGCATAAAATTATACGAAATTTCTTACAGCAGTTCGTTTTTGTTGGGAAAGAAGATGGCTAGTATTTTCTTCGGTTTAAAATTTTCTAATTATTTGCATTCTAATTAATTTTGTTTCTGATTTAAAGACGAAGTAGATGAACCTTCAAGGATGGAAGATTTGACCAAAAGGAGAAACTTTCTTGCAAGTTACTGCAAGTTGATTGCCTACAATATGATAAGAGCGAAAGAAGGTGTATTTGTCTTTAAGAATTATGTTAAATACAAAAAGGACTATGGAGACATCATCAAAGAGACATTGATTAAAACGAGGGATATCAGCAGTAAAAACTGTGCACTCGTAATGCAATACACTTTAAATGTTCTCTACCGTGAAATCGTTGCTGAAAAGGGCGAAGTTAACAGAAACAGCACCGAATTTTTCGAGATCAAGGTAAAGAAATTAATTAAATCCTTCAGGGTGGCCGTTTACATCGAGAAAAATTCCCGGTTTTTCTCAGTTTTCAACCATTTTTCGTGGTCATGGAAATATAAAAATTCGAACTCTTAGAACTGGATTTTTTGTCCTTTTAAGGTAATCAAAACTGAACTGCAAATTAAAGCACTCGAAATGGAACACTTGAATTTTAAACTTTTATAATTGAAGCTTAAAATTTTTTTAATTCAAATCTTAAATAATTTACAGGCATAAAATGGAAGCTTTTAACACTTCAAGTGAACAATTTTTCATTAAATTCCGTTAAACTGCAAAATTTTAAATTTTTAACTTCTATAAATTGAACAGTCAAAGGTTTCTGTTTAAAAAATATAAATCCACGCTATCATTTCCAATGCTCTGGATTGAAGAATCAATCAATAAGCGTATAAATGTTAAAAATTATATACTTTTAGGCAATTTTAAGTTAGAAACATTAAAAATTGAACGATTAAAGATTTTTTAGTTAGAAGTTTAATTGTTATTTATAAATCAAAATTAAACACTTTCACTTAAAAATGAAAATTTTTTTAATGAAACAATTAAAATTGTAACATTCAAAGTCTAAATTTAGCGGAAAGACTGAAAAATCCCGAAAAATAAAATCGCCGACATTATAAAATTGCCGATATAGGAAAATTTCGGAATTATAAAATTCCCGAATGTAACAATTAGAAAATTGTTTCAGTAATAAATTAATTATATAATAACAAATATTTTCATCAAATAAAAGTATTGTATTTATTATTTTTTAATTTAGTATTTAAAAATTTCTTAATTGTTTAGATTCGGGAATTTCACTACGGTCTGCAATTTTACAGTGTCGGACATTTTATAATGTCGGCAATTTTATTTATGGTATTTTATATTATCGGGAATTTTCTAATTCAGTAGTATTCTAAACTGTCGAGAGTTTTATTATTTGGGAAATTTAAATTATCGTCCACTTCTAATTCCGGGAATAGTATATTTCAAATCTTTTCTTTTTCGGGATTTTTCAGTCGTCTCTGAAAATTCATCTCTTTTGGTAGAAATTTCATATTTATTGGTTAAAAATACATCTGTTTGGTTAAAAATGCAACTCTTTGGTTACAAATAAATCTGTTTTCGTTGAGGATTAAACTAATTAGTTGAAGGCTGAAATACTTTGTTAAACATTAATTTTTTTGGTTGAAGATTCATAATTTGAATTGACAATTCATCTCTTTGATTTAAGATTTAACCATTGTGTTGAAAATTCGTTTTTTTTCTTGGTTGAAAATAACTTTTTTGCAGTTGAAAATACAATTGTTTGGTTGAAAATTAATTAATTCAAATTGAGGATTCAACTATTTTGTTGAAAACTTTTTCTTTTTTGTAGAATTCAACTTTTTTTATTCAAAATTAATATATTTTGTAGTTAAAAATTCGACTACTTACTCAAAAGTTACAATACTTTGTTAAAAATTCATTCTTTTGGTTGAAGATTCATCACTTTAATTGAAAATTGATCTCTTTGGTTGGAAATTTAAATATTTGATCGAAAATTCGTTTTTTTTTATTCAAAATGAATTATTTGAACTGAAAATTTAATTATTCCATTTTCGGTTTTAAAATTGATCTTTTTTATTTAAGAATTATCTATTTATCTGTTTTGTTAAATTTTTTTTTTTTTGGTTTAGAAATTAAGTTTATTAACTAAAAGTATAATTATTCCATTCTTGGTTGAAAATTGATCTTTTCTATTTGAAAATTCATGTATTTGGTTGAAAATTCATATTTCTGGTTTGATAAATATTCTTTTTGGTAGAAATTTAATTTTTTTAAATGCAACTGTTTGGTTAAAAATGAATCTTTTTTATTGAGAATTCAACTGTTTTGTCGAAAATTCGACTTTCGATAGAGTTCAACTGTTTTTACTTAAAATAAAAATCTTTTTTAGTTGAAATATCAAATGTTACATTTTTGATTGAGAATTCATATTTTTTGGTTAAAAACTCAACTACTTGGTTGAAAGTTGAATTCATTTGTTGAAAATTTCTTTTTTTTGTTGAATATTCATTATGCTGATCAACGCAAATCTTTTTTATCCAAAATTTTCAATTTTAAACGCTTTGAATTTTTTATTGCTCAAGTCTTCTTCCAAGTGAACAAATGAACTTAACAAAAAAAATAAAACTTATTTTTAATTGCATAATACATATCATGTTCTACGAAATTTATGATCAATTTTTGGTTAAAAATGTATCTTTTGTAGTTGAAAATGCAATTTTTTTTGTTGAAAATTAATTTATTTAAATTGAGAATTCAACAATTTTGTTGGAAATGTTTCTTTTTGGTAGAATTCAACTGTTTTTTATTTATAATGAATATCTTTTTTAGTAGAAAATTCGACTACTTACTTAAAAATTGCACAACTTCGTTAAAAATTCGTTCTTTTGATTGAAGATTCATCACTTTAGTTGAAAATTGATGTGTTTGGTTGAAAATTCCACAGTTTTATTGAAAATTCGTCTTTTTTTATTCAGAATTAATTTTGTTAACTGAATATTTAACTATTCAATTTTTGGTTGAAAATTAGTTTATATTGATTAATTTAGGTTGAGGATTCAATTATTATGTTGAAAATTTGTCGTTTTGGCAGAATTGAACTGTTTTTTACTTAAAATTAAAATCTTTTTTGGTTGAAAATGCAACTACTTATCTTAAAGTTGAAGTACTTTGTTAAAAATTCATTCTTCTGGTTGAAGATTCATCACTTTAGTTGAAAATTGATCTTTTTGGTACAAAATTTAACTATTTTGTTGAAAGTTAATATTTTTGGTTCAAAGTTAATTTTTTTTGAAAATGAAAATGTAACTGTTCCATTTTCGGTTGAAAATTGATCTTTTTTAGTTGAAAATTAAATTATTTAGATGGAAATTCATTTATTTTTTTAAAACTTAGTTTTTTCTGAGTTAGATATTAATTTTTTTAACTGGAAATTTAGCTATTCCATTTTCGGTTGAAAATTGATATTTTCTAGTTGAAAATTCAAATATTTGGTAGAAAATTCGCCTTTATTTTTTGTTAAAAATGCAACTGTTTAGTTGAAAATACATATGTTTTCGTTGAGGATTCAACTACTTGGTTGCAGGTTGAACTATTTTGTCAAACATTCACTTTTTTGGTTGAAGATTCATCATTTTAATTGAAAATTCATCTCTTTGGTTTAAGATTGAATTATTGTGTTGAATATTTGTCGTTTGGGTAGAATTCAGCTGTTTTTTATTTTAAATTAAAATCTTTTCTGGTTGAAAATTCTACTACTTACTTGATTTGAACTACTTTGTTAAAGATCCATTCTTTTGGTTGAAGATTAATCACTTTAGTTGCAAATTGATCAATTTTAAACGCTTTTAATTTTTAATAGTTTAAGTCTTCTTCCAAGTTAACAAATGAAATAACAAAAAAATTAAATCAAACTTATTTTCAATTGCATTATATCATGTTTTACGAAATTTATGATATTTCAACTGATTGGCTACATTATTTTTTTAATTGTAAAATTCTCGGCCACCCTGATCCTTCTTTTCAAAGTAGACAAATAATTTATGAATTTTTGTACTTAGGAACTGGCGATACAGTTTTCAGTATTATTTAAAAACGATAGAACGAGAAATCGAGATGCGATGATAGGTCTACATAAGGCGGGAATTCGTTTTGCTGTGTCAGAACCACGAGGCGTTGAATTGGATTCCAAAAAACCGCCAAGTAATCTTTCTTTTCTGCAGATTCTCTCTGAGTTTACGAATAAGCTTTTGAAGAATGACAAGCTTGTTGTGTACGTATCTGATTATTTTATACATGAAGTTAAAGTAGATTGTAGTATTTTAATAAGAAAATTTTTTTTCAGATTAAACTTCCTCAATGATTACATTCCGGATAGAATGCTGTCTTCACGAGGTGATGATTGGAAGCCTTTAGTGAAGTACAGAAATAGTCTGCTGCGAAGCGAAACTCGAAAAAGCGAAACTCCTGAATTACCCGGGTGAGTTATTTGCCCTCTTGAATAATTGAGACAATGTTCAGTCCAAAATATCCAATTTAAAAAGTAAAGAGAGTTGAGAATTCAATTTTTCTGAAACTATTCCATTATGAGTTTGTAACACATCTGAAAATATCTATAATTTCTTGTTTTTTTATCCCAATGAATGATACTAACCAGGAAAACCGGGAAATAGTCAAGAACTAAAATAAAACCGGGAATAGAAATTCGAACCGGGAATCCAATTTTAAGTTTTTGAAAATGTTATAATTTTTTTAAAATGTTTTCAAAAATAGCGAATTCTTAACACGAATTTTATGTTGTATTTTCCAAATTAGGACGATGATATTTTTAAAAATAACCTTGTAGATTACTTCGAGCCATTAAATCAAGATTTGTTGTAAAATTCTTTTGCGATTTTTTAAAAATCAAAACTAAAAATGTAAATATTTTTGTGTGTTTACTGAACAAAGTTATTGTGTTAATTGCTTACGATTATTGATGGAAATTATACTTCAGGGTCCAGTAGATTATAATTGCTAATAATAAATCTAATTAATTAATTAATTATTCTAATTTAAAATTCTTAAATTTCTATAATTGCTTCACACTAATCAATAATTAATCACTAATATCAAAGAAATTCGAAATTATGTCTAAGAACTTTTACTAATTAGAATACCAAAAATAATTAACCAAAAACATTGATGAAAAATAACAACTATCATGCCAACCAAATCTGCGTAGATAATGAAGACATCGAAAATATATTTTCCATCCTAGGGTGGCCACTCAAACTTGAAAAAAAAATTCCAGGCCATTTCCCGGTTTTCTCGGTCAAAAATAACATTTTTCCCGCTTGACTTTTAAACGCTTATGATAATTATTATTAAATACTAATTGCTTTATCATGTACATTTTGAGAAGAATGAAACATTTTAGAACTCCGAGGTTAAATATATAATCTAAATTATTGTAAAAGTTATTTCAGACTCTACAGCCCAAAATGCTCTCAAAACAGGGCAAATAGGATGATTTTTGCAGAAAATCTGGGAATAATAGGGGGCTAAATTCTTTTACATAACTTTACTGTAGTTACCATACTCCTAAGATTTCAAGTCGAAATACATTACATTTTCAACCAAAAAAGCTGAATTTTCAACCCAAAAAGGCGAATTTTCAACAAAACAGTTGAATTTCCGACAAAAAAAGACTTTAACAAAATAGTTGGATTTTCAACAAAACAATTAAATTTTTAACTAGATAGAAGAATTTTTAAACAAAAGAGATCAATTCTGGACCAAAAATGTAAAAGTAGACCTTTTAATTAAAAAGAATTAACTTTCAACCAAAATAGAAGAATTTTTGATCCAAAAGGACCAATTTTCTATCTAAAAAGACGAATGTTAAACAAAACAGTTGGATTTTTGACCAAAAAGGTGACTTTTCAACAACATAATTAATTTTTCAATAAAACAATGAAATGTTCCACCAAATAGTAGCATTTTTATCCAAAAGAGATGAATTCTGAACCTCAAATAAAAAAAATTATTTTCAACCAAAAAAGATTACTTTTTTAGAAAATAGTTGAATTTTCAACAAAATAATGAAATTTTCAACCAAATAGTAGAACTTTCAACCAAAAAAAAAAAGAATTCTGAACCGGAAATATATGTAATAGTAGACTTTTCAAATAAAATGAATTAACTGTCAAACAAAATAGATTAACGCTTCAGAATTTAAAAATTTCGGGACTAAAAACTCTGGGGCCGGGATTCGGACCTAAACCATGGAGAATTTAAAAGGTTCGTAAAGGTAATGAACCATTTAACCTCGGCTCCAACCTAAAAGATTCCGATCCCTGAATTAAATAATACTAAAAACATAATAATTTCTTGAATTTGTCTGTAAACTCCATGAATTTGAATATTATTTGAAACAACATTTTATTTTATCTTCTTTCGCTTAAAATTCAGGGAATATTTAGGTAAAATAATTGTGGTTACTATAATAAATTAAATTTAAACCGCTTCAAACTCCTAACTTTTCAATTTAAATTATAGCATTTTCAACAAGATAAATGAATTGTTAACCAAAAAGATTAAATTTCTACCGAAAAGGACGATTTTTCAACAGAATACATGAATTAACAACCAAATAGTTGAATTTTCAACTAAAAAATATCAATATTCTACCCAATAATTGAATTTCTAACTAAAAAGGTCAGTTTTTAACAAAAAATGGAATACTTAAAGTTTCAGTTAAAAAAATTAATTTACCACACAAAAAAAAACAAATTTTTAACCAAAGCGATGAATTTTCAACTGCAATAATTAATCTTCAACTGGAGTAGATGAATTTTAAACTAAAAAGATGAATTTAAAAAAAAGGTAAACTTTAAATCAAGTACTTTTATTTTCAACCAAAAATGTATGAATTTTCAACTAAAATTATGAATATTCAACTAAAATTATGAATATTCAACTAAAATTATGAATATTCAACTGGAATACTTGAGTTTTCAACCAAAAAGATGAATTTTTAAACAAGAAGATTAATTTTCTATACAAAAATACGATTTTTCATCAAAATACATAAATTTTCAATGAAATAATTAAATTTTCAACTAAAAAGGACAAATTCTCCACCAAAAATGGAATATATAGTTAAATTTTCAGTTAAAAAAAAATAATTTTCAACCAAACTGATGTATTTTTAACTAAAATGATGAATCTTCAAGTGGAATAGATAAATTTTAAACCAAAAATATTAATTTTCAACCAAGAAGACTAATTTCTACCAAAAAAAGACGAATTTTTAACCAAAACGATGAATTTTAAACATAGAAGATTAATTTCTGCCAAAAAGACGAGTTTTCAACTAAAAAAGTTAAATGTCAACCAAAAATTGAATATTTAAATTTTAGGTTAAAATATTCAACCAAAGTGATGAATTATCAACTAAAATGATCGAATATTCAATTGGAATATGTAGTTACACTTTCAGTTTAAAAAATAATGTTCAACCACAAAAAACTTATTTTCAAAAATAGAATTAAAGTTTCAGTAATAAAAAAATAATTTGTAGCCAAAGAAAAAACGAATTTTTCATAAAATATCTGTTATTTCACCCAAAAAGATGAATTTTCAATTAAAATTATGAGTCTTCAACAACAACAAAAAAAAAGAATTTTTAACAAGAGTTTAACCTTCAATCAAGTAATTTAATTTTTATTAGAAAAAATTGAATTCAACCAAAAAATGCGACTTTTCAACATGAGTTGAGACGAATTTTCAGTTAAAAAATTAATTTCAAACAAAAAAAAAACGAATTTGCAACAAAATAATCAAACACAGTAATATAAAGCTACTTTTACCAATGAAGCGCGCTCTCGAAAAACTTCCGACTTTAAAAAAATTCCGTGACAATTCCAGGTTTTTTATTTTAATTAATTATAATTATATTATAATTATATATATTGATTATTTCTTTATATATTTATATATGATTAATTATTTAATTAATTAATTTTGATTAAATATAATTAATTTTTTGTTAATTTTATTTTATTCGTGCTTCTAGTAAGAGATTTGATATTTACAAATGGGGAAAACCCGGGAATTTGGTGGGTGAAAATTAGTAGATACCCTGACTATAATTTGAAAAATGTGTTCAGTAAATAATTAAGAAATTCGAATTTCAGCAAATCGAAGAAAAACAAACCAAGGAAACCGGAGTGAGTGACTTTACCAAAATTACTTTTAAACTATTTCAATTAAATTCTTTCAGAATTCTGATTGCTCTTTTTATTTTCAAGATTATCAATTTCGAAAATAACACTACCACGCCCAAGTTCTAGTGGAAATGATAGTAATTTAGAAATCAGCTTGATTGGAAATGAAGATAATGAAGTTTCACCACCACCATCAATCGAAGATTCATCATCATCGTCAGCTTCAGTTCCGTTGCCTAATAGAAGCAACACGGGGGGAAATCTCTCGAATACTTTAAAGATGTAAGTAAATAATTCTGTATTCAATTTTCCAGTTTTATTATCTAATTTTTTTTAAATAATACAATTTTTTTTCATCAGGGAAACGGATGAGATGATTGAAGAATCAGATGAATGAATGATAGATAAACGTCTATAATTTAAGGTATTTTATAGTTGTACTTTTTGCATTACAAGTATATAAGAAACGATTTCGGTTGCTCAATAGTCAGTTAAAAATGCGATATCTAAGCTTAAGTAAGTGAGGATTACTTATTGATATTCTATTTTTGTTAGTACTAGTTTATCAGAAAAATGTGATCATTACCTTAAGGAATGCAACCGAATCTCAATCATTGCTTTATTTCTTTTGTCGTCGATTTTGTGTTCGTTATAAGAAATATAAATTATTCTGAAAATACAGAAATTTGTTTTACTTTTTTTTTAGATATATTTCCTCTAATTTTAATATGTGTTCGAGTCTCAAAAAATATGCAAGTCCTCTTATTTAATATAAATTTATTATAAAAATCTATACAAGTTATAAAATTAAAAAAGCACCTATTAGCATAATGAATCATACGACTCTTAAATCTATTAAAATACTACATATTTGCAACGCATACTGTATTTGCAGTAAAACTTTGTTTTATTATTTTCGTTCCGTTAGCATTCGCTTTTTGCGGAAAATATTACTGAATCTCCTTGGCGTTCCTCCTGAGCTATTCTACAAATTGAAATAATCAAATATTATTTATCATACTAGCTCGTATTAGCTGAAATATATTGTTTTCCACGGTAAAATATGAGACACGTACTTTTGGTTTTCATAGAAAAATTTTTTTTATGTATTTAGGACAAAGTTAGTATTTAGGTGAATTATATGAAAAAATGAACGAAAATTTTGTTTAAAAAAACGTATCTTGAGAACAAATTTACATAATTTAATGTTCTCTGTGGCAGCTTGCGGTGCAATTTACATTCTTTCACAACCCTAAAAAAACTTAACAATTTAAAAAAATGGTTGAAATGGCGTACATTTTTCGAAAAAACAAAAAAAAATTAATTTGATAAAAAAGTCACCTTTTATTTTTTTGTTGATTTTTATAGATTCATAGTAATATGAGGGACATATCCTGTAAATTTCATCCTCGCTAAACTATCCCTTCATATATAGGAACATTTATTTTTGCATATTATAAAATAATTTTTTTTCAAAATATCAGTTATATTTTAAAATACTCTAGTTTCACGTGTTAATGAAGCTAAAATTATATCGGATGACATAATTATGCCGAAAAAAAATCTTACTATTGAGAAATAACGAAAATATTTTACCGAATTAGCAAATTTCAAAAATTTCAAATTACCGAAGAAAATAAAACTACCGAAAATATTTATTAACGCAATTGAAATATTCCGAAAGTAAAAGTTAATGAAACTAGAAAAATTCAGAAATTTCAAATTTCCGTAACTTTAAAACTAGAATTGACAAAATCGCGAATTTCAACATCACGAAATTAGTAAATTCCCAAAAATTTCAAATTGCCAACAAAAGAAAGTATTTACATTTATTACTTTTTATATCTGTTAGAATAATATTTTATTTTATATCCTGCATGCTGCAAAGACTTAATTTTAAAAGAGCTTTTCAACATCTTAAACTATGTAAAATAAAACATTATTTTAACAGATATAAATATTAAATATAATTTTGTTTCGGAAAATTGAAACATCGGTAACTAGGAATTTCGGGAATTCACTAATTTCAGCCATTTGAAAATTACGCAATATCGAGAATTTAGTTTTTTTTTAATATTTCAATTTCGTTAATAAACATTTTCGGTAGTATTATTTTTTTGCTAATTTAAAATTTCGGAAATCTTAATTTTTCGCAAATTTTTTCTTTTGGTAATTATATTTCCTTTTTTCGGAAAAATTATGTCATCCCGATGATGATTTTCGGAAAATTATGATTTTTTGATACATTGTAGCTGAAAATGCCGAAACTTGGAACAAAAAAGTTTTATGTTTCGAGTAATGAAAGTTGTATGGCGTTACATGTAACAGAAAATTGCGAAACTGTTTCCATAATATAAGACAAATTTACGAAAACTCCGTTACAGTTTCGTAATTTTATAACAAAATTTCGGAAAATTCAGTTACAAATTTCGTAAATTTAAGGAGCCGTTAAGTAAAAGTATCGTAAATTTCATACAATTTTCCGTTACTTTTGTAACGTTATAACTTCTATAATTAAAAAATATTTCTATCCGTAACAATTTACAGAATACACAGTTGAAGGGTTACATTGCAGAACTAGATAACCAACATTTTTGCCAAAAATGGGCTGTTTGCATAAAAAATTCTTTAAAAATAAAAAATACGTGTTGTGTTGAAAGGATTCGTTCGAACTCTTATTTTTAATATAGTAATAAGAAGATTCGTAATTGAAAACCAGATAACTAACTTTCTGTACTTGTCTTCCACCTTTTTCTTTTTTTTTTAATTCCCTAAATTTTTACCTTTTTTTAAAACCTTTTTCTGACCATATTCCTCTTCCTGAAAGTTTTTAAATATAGTAAAATAATAAAAGGCTTCTTTTTTCAAAGAAAAAAAACCATGAATAAAATTATTTGTCACTTTTTTCAGCACTAAATTACCAATCAAATTCCAACCTAAAGTCTTAAATTTTCACTTTCTACCAAAAGCCACTCACATTAAATCTTTATTTTCCCAGAAAAGAATAATTTTTTGGATGAAAACTTTTTTATACTTATTCAGCCCCCGTATATCTCGAGAGCAAGTTTTTATTGAAAAATAAATGTGTAGTCGCTATACAAAAACGATTTTCAAAACCCATGAGATTTGAAACTCCAAATTATTGAATGATTTACTCAGTATTGGTTAACTTTTTTTTTAATGAAACTTATTTATCCCCAATTTAGCAGATTGTAAACTTCCACTTCCAACTTTTGTTTTATCTTTAAAAGGTGATTTCGATTTTACAGAATGTTATTTGGCTCTCCTAAAAAATTCCGATTTTGTTGGTTATCTAGCTCCGTACTGCAACCCTTCAGTTACAGAATTTAGATTTTAAATTTATAAATTTTGTAACTGTATATTTTGTGAATATATATATATATATATATATATATAACTTTAGCTTTGTTAAGACATAAAATTAAGAATGTTTAAAACAGGAATTGATATTTTGAAAAATGTATTTGTTATTATAAAAAATAAGTTTTTCTATATTAAGTAATAGTTAATAGTTTATTGAGAACGAAACACATAAGATATTTCCCTCATATTACTAAGAATCTAAAATAAAATCATGAAAAAAATCAAAGGTGGCCTTTTTGAGAAAATTCTCTTTTTAGTTTTTTTTTTTTTATAAAAAATGCACTACAAGCTACCGGAAAGAAAATTAAATTATGTAAATTTGTTCCCCAGATATAACTTTTTCAAGAAACGTTTCGTTAATTTTGTCATAATTCGCCTAAATATTTAAGTAGCTCTAAGTTCATTAAATTTGTTGTTGTTGTGAAAAATAAAAAACACGTGTCTTATATTTTGCCTTGGTCATACTGCCCGATTTCTTATGAAATCGTTCACCTATTTTTGAAATATATCTTAAATTTTTGAATATATACCTCATCTTGTTGCCGAGAATTGCTGAAAAAGTCCTTTAGCCTTCGAGGAGTTGCGGTTGTTCGCCTATCAACTATATTTCGCTCCTTTAAAATCCTCGAATTCGGAGAAGACTTAAGTTCATTGCCCTGAAATATTCAGTATTAATTATTTTCAAAACTTATAAATTTCAAGTTGGTTTCAAAAATGATTGAGATCTTTAGCAGAATATTCAATTCTGCTTATTTCAGAGTGGCCACTCAAATCTGCGAGAAAAAAATCCCGGTCAGTTCCTGCTTTTCATAAATTTCACCAGATCATTCAAGTCATCAGGGTTGCTACAGAAGTCTGGTTTCAAATTTCCATGACTTCTTCAGGTTTTCCAGGTCTACTTTTGAAAAAATTCCATGTCTGCTTTTCCCAGAAATCCAGTAAATTAAATTCTATTTCAAGATTTGCACAGGATTTCAATGATTCAATGATTTCACGAGTGCACCCCTCGATAATATTACTTTTATTAGCAAAAAAATCAATTCGTATGAACTCTGATATTAAAAATTCACTGTAATTCGCTGGAATTCTCTTTGAATTTGTTTTGAACCTTGAAAACCTGGAAATCTCTTTGAATTTTTCACGAGAACCTTGAATTACATTTTTTTTCTTTTAAAACAGTTATTTTATTGAAATGCGAAAAGTAATTTAAATCTTTTAATATGTTATGAAAGAAACATCTCGCTTAAAAGAAATCTTGCCACTGAAAAGTTTTTTATTTGTCAAGATATAATTTATCTTACAAATTATAAAAATTATTAGTTGAAAATTTCGATGTTAATTCAGTTTCAGATTTAGAATGAGCCATGGCATTATAACGGATTTTTCAAGGGTTTCACCACTCGGTTTTTGAGTGTTCGTCAGATTACAAAACATTACTACAGATTCCAAACAATTTCACACAAAAAAATCTCATAAAGCTTTTACAACTTTCAAAAGATTTAAAGGACTTCAAAGATTTGAAAAAGGGTACAGTACAGTTTAAAACTTTAGAAGATTTGAAAATATTTTACTAAGATTTTAAATAATTAAATAATTTCAACGAATAAAAAAGATTTCCAAACAAAGATTTAAGAAAAATGTCACAAATATTTCAAAAGATTTGACCAAGTTTTCAAAGATTTTACAAAAATTTCCGAAAGATTTTGAACATTTCATAAAGATTGCAAGGATTTCAAAGATTTTAAAGATTTTAAGAAGGTTATATTAAACCATATTTCTAAGATTTCAAAAGATTTTACATAGATTAAAAATATTTTAATGATTTCAAATGAATACCAAAAATTTCAAAACGATTACAAGAATTCCAAAGATTTCAAAAAGGGAACAGTATACCAGATTTCAAAGATTTCAAAACATTTCAAAGATTTTAAACGATTTCAAATATTTCAAGGATTTGAAACAAATACGAAAGATTGCATACACAAAGATTAAAGAAGGCTTTCACAAATATTTCAAAGATTTCATAAAAAGTTCACAAAGATTTCACAGATTTCAAGGATTTTAAAGATTTCATCAAGGATTTCAAATATTTTACAAAAATTTAAAAAGATTCCAAAATATTTTACAAATATTTTAAGTACTTCAAGAGATTTCAATGAATTCACAAAGATTTCAAAGATTTAAAGGATTTCAAAGACGACTTATGTTCTCAAAAATTAAGAATTTGTTTATTTATGGTTCTGCTTTCTTTAAAAATTGCTGGCCAATAAAAAATGGAATGGCTCATTTTTTACATCCATAACAAACAGTTATTTCATTATTTGATGTAAAAAAAAGGAGACCCGGAAAAACTTCACTTCTTGACCTGGAAAACCTGGAAAAGACCTTGAATTTCGTTCCTAAGAATCGCTGGAAACCCTGAAAACTCTATAAAGTAGTTGAAAAAATTAATTGAGTAATTTTGCGACTCAGTGGCCACTCTTCATTCTCAAAAAGTATTTGTAAAATTATCAGAAAACAACTCCAAGGATAATTGTCTACAATATTGATGGACACAAGGACAAGATCATAATCACCTGCAACGATAACCTTCCACCGTTTTTACTTGGCGTGGGAGGTCCAGGTCTTTTGTATGAAGTCTGGAAAAAGGAACCGACACCACGAGTATTAAGACGAGGACAGACAAACACAAAACCCGAAACACTCTTTAGTTCTAGACATGAGTTCTAAACTCAAAACTCACCTGTGTCCTTTCTCGTTTCTTTACTTTTTGTCCAGGAAGGAGACTCTGACTAAGACTATCGTTAAAAACATCTTCGGCTGTACCACCGCTCTATGAAACATATTCGTTTTTAAAAACTACGGACGATACGAACACATACGTGCATATTTATATTAGTAAACAGGTTGTCCCTGGAATTATCTCACTCCTTGTAATGGCGGATAGAAAAGAAAAATTCAATTCGAAAAGTCCCAGCAAATTTTTGGGTCAGGTGCGTATTTTGGGTACTACAGGGCACTGAAATTGCACGCCTAGGTACAAACAAAAAATAATGACAAGCCTCACAGACCGGATCCTATATCCCCTACTGTATCCTATATTTAGTTAAGAGTCCTAAAGTACCCTATTTTCAAGATTAGGTCCCTATGGTACCCTATTTGCAGCCCATAATGGAACTTTAAAAAAACTTATAGAAAGATCAAAGCTTCCAGGAGTCAGGCATTTTGAAAAAAATAGCAAAAATCAGGAAATTTCTGTAAGAAGTAACTGTAAAAAATAATCAGGGCTACCACACAGTCACTATTAGTCACTTTATTAAATGAAAAGATCACATTAGTCTCTTTTCTTTCAATAAATTAACTCAAGGGGTTAATCACTATTCAATTCAAGTCTAGTCCTATTTCTGAATTGTTTTGAAATATTTCAGGAGGGGTTTTTTAAAAAATATTCCGAGAAATGTTTAATAGATTTCAATCATTTTAAGGGATTTTTAATATTTTAGGGCATTTTTAAAACTTCTAAGGCATTTTCAAGAGCTTTTGATTTGAAATATTTTGCATGAATTTGAAGGGATTTCAAAATATTTGAAATATTTTAGGATAGAGAATTTTCTAGAATTTCAGAAGATATGGAACGATTTTACAGGACCAATAAGGTTTTATGATATTTTAAAAGATTGCACAGGATTTTATAAATTTCTGAGGATTTCAATGATTTTAAGGGATTTTAAAGCTCAATATATTTTAATGCATTTTCCAGGATTTCAGGAAATATCACGGAATTTTACGGGATTTTATCATATTTTAGTAGATTTGAAAGAATTTATTCATGAGAAGTGAGGCGTTTTGTAGGATTCCAAAGGAGTTAAAAATTTTTAAGGGAATCTTGACAGATTCCTAGAATTTTTTTATTGATTTTAGTAATTTGAAGGGATTTCAAAGCGATTGGAATATTTTAAGATAAAGAATTTTCTAGAATTTCGGAAGATATGGAACGATTTTACAGGACCTATAAGGTTTTAAGATATTTTAAAATATTTCACAGGATTTTATAAGATTTCCGAACATTTCAAAGATTTAAAGTGATTTAAAACTCTCAATGTATTTCACTACATTTTCCAGGATTTCAGAAAATATCATCATAGAATTTCACGGGATTTTATAATATTTGAGTGGATTTCAAAGAATTTATTCACGAGAATTGAGGTGTTTTGTAGGATTTCAAAGATTTGAAATTATTTTTTGGAATTCCCCTGAATTCTTATTAATTAATCCCGAGTTCTTTAAATTCTTTGGAATGTTTTTTACTTCACTTGAATTCTTCTGAATTTACTCAAGTCTACTCAATTAAGTGGATTTTGTTGAATTTTTTAAAGTTCTTATTTAATTGATCCTGAGGATCAATTGATAAAATGATCAAAGGATTTGAAATATTTTAAGGTATTTTATACGATTAAAAGTAATTTTTAATTGATTTCAGTAATTTAATGGGATTTCAGAGGATTTGAAATATTTTAAGGTATTGTAAAAGATTCCCAGGCGTTTTCAAGAGCTTAAACAAATTTCAAGGTATTTCAAAAGATATCAAAGGATTTGAAATATTTTAAGAAATTTTAAATGATTCCCAACATTTTTTATTTATTTCAATAGTTTGAAAGTATTTCAAAGGCTTTGAAATATTATAGGGCATTTTAAAAGATTCTAAGGCATTTTCAAGAGATTTAAACCATTTTAAGGGATTTCTAAGGGTTTTAATAATTTTGAGGGATTTTAATATTTTAATAGATTTCAAAGAATGTATTCACAAGAAGTGAGGAATTTGGTAGGGTTTCAAAGATTTGAAGAGATTTTCAAATATTTTTTGCAATACATTTGAAATTCACCCTGAATTCTTATAAATTTAACCTGCATTTTTTAAAATTATTTTAAATTCTTCTAAATTCACTAAATTCTACTTAATCCAATAAATGTTTTCATATTTTTGAATTGTTTTCAATTCACTTGATTACTTTTTTAATTCAGCTTGATTTTTTATGCATTTCATCTAATTCTTCTCATTTCCTTAAATTCCTATAAATTCACTCAAATTTTATTGTAATCAATGGAATTTTTTGGATTTAAAAACATTTTTCCAATTCATTTGATTCTTTTGAATTTAACTTGAACGATTTTTTAGTCATTAGTCACATCTTTGGTAAGAAATTAGTAAGGTTTCAAAGATTTGAAATTTTTTGGAATTCACTCTGAATTCTTTCAAACTCTTCAGAATTTTCTTGAATTTTTTTAATTTACTTGAATTCTACTAAATCCACTGAACTCTATTTAATTCAATGGATTTTTTTTAAATTTTTAAATGTTTTTATTTAATTGATCCTAAATTCTTATAACATTAATTCTTCTAACTTCTTAATTCTTTTAACCTGTTAAGCCTTGAATTTTTCTAAGCAAATTTATTGAATTCAATTAAGTTTTTTCATATCTTTAAATGGTTTTCAATTAATTTGAATTTTTTGTTAATTCACCTTGAATTTTTATCAATTTTATCAAATTCTTCTTGTTTACTTTAAAATCCTCTAAATTCATTCCAATTTTACAGAAATCAATGGAATTATTTTGATTTAAACATTTTGTTCCAATTCATTTGAATTCTTTTGAATTGAACTTGAATTATTTTGAAGTCTTATGAATTTATCCTGAATTTGATACCCCATGAGCGTGACAAAAAGTACCCTTTGGTCCCTCTATTTTATCCCATAGGTACTGTGAGGCCTGTAATACATGTAGAATACAGGTTGAATTATTTTTAATTCCTTCAAGTCTTTTGAATTCTGTAGAATTCTTTTACAGATTTTTGAATTCTCTTGAAATATTCAGGATATACATTGACTTTATTGAATTCCATCAAATCCTTTGAATACTCTGAATACTTCCTGAAAAATGAAATATTTTTTCAACGATTTTCAAATTCATCATCCTTTGTCGACGGGTAAACTACTACTGAATCAGGATGCACGAATCATCTTTTAAAACTTTTGGAAATCTCTGGAAATATTCAGGATATACCTTAGTTTATTTTGAATCCCCTGAACTCTTTTCAAAACATGGAATTATTTGCAACTATTTCCAGATTCATCAACTTTGGTCGACGGGTTAACTATTACTGAAATAGGATGCACACGTTTTTTGTTTAATTCTGCAGAATTCCGTAGAAATCTTCGAATTCATTTTAAATCTTTTGAATTCTGATAAAGTATTTTGAATTATTTTAGAGTTTTTTGAATTCTCTTGAAATCTTTAGAATACACGTTGAATTATTTTGAATTCCTTCAAGTCTGTTGAATTCTACAATCCCTTCAAATTTATGAAATTAGGAATTTTTTTAAATTCTCTAAAATATTTCAAATTGAAAGCTCTTGAAAGTGCCATAAAAGTTTTAAAAATACCCTAAAATCTTAAAAATCCGTTCAAATTATTGAAATCTATTAAAAATTTCTTGGATTCATTAAAAATACCCTGACATATTTCAAAATAATTCAAGACAATTCAGAAATAGGCATAGACCTGAATTGAATAGTGATTAACCCATGGATTAATTTATTGATAGAAAAGTGACTAATGTGATCTTTTCATTTCAAAAGTGACTAAAAAGTGATTTGAGAAAAAACTGACTATCAGTGACTGTGCAGCAGTCCTGATTATTTTTTACAGTTACTTCTTACAAAAATTCCCTGATTGGCTACTTTTTTCAAAAATCCCTGACTCTTGGAAGCTTTGATCTTATTATAAATTTTTTCAAGTTCCATTCTGGGCTGCAAATAGGGTACCATAGGGACCAAAACTTGGAAATAGGGTACTTTAGGGATCTCAACGGACTATAGGGTGTAATAAGGGTCATAAGATTGGGCCTGTGAGGCCTGAATATTTCAAGAGAATTAAAAAATCTGTAAAAGAGAATTCTGCAGAATTCAAAAGACTTGAAGGAATTCAAAATAATTCAACCTATATTCTACAGATTTCAAGAGAATTATAAAAACTTAAAAAGAATTCAAAAGACTTCAAGTGAATTCGAAGACTTTTACAGAATTTTGCAGAATTAAAAAAACGTGTTCATCCTTATTCAATAGTAGTTCACCCGTCGACCAAAGTTGACGAATTTAGAAATAGTTGAAAATAATTCCATGTTTTCAGAAGAATTCAGAGGTTGGCCTGTAGTACTAAAAATAAGCATCAAACCGAAAAATTTTCTGGGACTTTTCGATTTAATTTTTTTCCCTATCCGCTATTACAAGGAACGAGAGCACTCCTTAGGACACCCTGTATGAGACAATTCACGACTACGATACTGACTACGAGAATTAATTCAGAAGTCTTACTTTAATATCCTCTTCCGTTAAACCCAGAGGATGAAATTGCATTTCAGCAGGATAAGAAGATTTTAAATGAGGTTTGCAGAGGGAATTCCTCATCTGCAAAACTGAGAGTCTATCTTCAGGTTTTATGGTTCTGTTTTTTCCATCTTTCATGTCGGCTGGAAACGAAATAAGATTAAAAATTAGAAGATAGAGCTAATGAAAGGTAGAGCTAATTTTTAATTTTAATTTTTAATACCTAGATAAACGTTGTCAAAAACTTCTCCTTCTTCGTCTTCGGCATCGAAAGCATTTCCCATTGCTTGTTGTAAGCCTCTAACACTGCGTCTTCTGGCAAAAGTTTCCTCTTCGATTATCTGGAAAGCCTGAAGACCTCTGCGTTCGAAGTCATTTACCGAGTAATCTCTCCTGTCCAAACTAAATTACAAGAATGAGAATTTTCAGGGTGTCTACTCAAATACTGTAAAAAAAATTCCCTGACAATTCCAGGTTTTTCCCCGGTATCTCAAGATTTTTCCAGAAAAATTTTTGCATATTACGGAGCCATTCAAGTATTTCGAATTTTTTAAAACAATCGACTCGGAATATGTATACAATTTTGCGATTTTATTATAATGTTTTTTTCAGTCCTTGTACATTTAATGTGTAAAAATCGTACTATTCATATGTAAAACAAAATACTGTTTTTCATTTGTGAAAGTAACATTATTAAAGGAAAAGTAATTTCTTAATGTTACAAGTTTCTAGGGAGTTAATTAATATGTTTAATTTGGAAAGCTTTGAAAAATTATATCAAGGATATTCTTAAATGTATTATCACCAAAATATAATTAAATAAATAAATAATACTAAAAAATAATTAATCATTTCTTGAATTTGTTCATAAAGTCCATGAATTTGAATAATAATTCAAACATATTTTTATTTTATCTTCATATACTCAAATTTAGATTTTTCACGAAAATAGGGAAATATATATTTTTTAAAAGCAAAATAGAATGGGTACTATATTAAATTCAATTTGAAACGCTCTAAATTCCTAATATTTTAAGTAAAAATATTGCATTTTCAACAATATAGGTGAACGTTTAATCAAATAGATGAATTTTCAATCAAATAATTAAATTATTTAACAAAAGCAGTAAAATTTTCAACCAAAGTGATTCATTTTCAACGGGAATAGTTGAATTTTTAACAAAAAATATTAATTTTCTACTAAAAAAGACGAGTTTTCAACAAATAACATGCATTATCAACTAAAAAATATACATTTTTAATTAAGAATGGAATAGTTAAATTTTCAGTGAAAATAATTAATTTTCAAATAAAGAGATGAATTTTTAACTGAAATGATGAAATATTCAACTGGAATAGTTGAAATTTAAACGTTGAAGATGAATTGTCAACTAAAATGATGAAATTTCAACCAAAAAGAATAATTTTCTACCAAAAAAGACGAAATTTCAACAAAAACCAAAACATTATTATCAACTAAAATAGATATATTTACAATAAAAAATTGACTAGTTAAATTTTCAGTAAAAAAAATTAATTTTTAACCAAAGAGATGAATTTTTAACTAAAATGACGGAATATTCAACTAGAATAGTTGAATTTTAAATCATAAAAATGAATTTTGAACTAAAATGATGAATCTTTAACTGAAATAGTTGACTTTTCACCCAAGAAGATTAATCTTTTACCAAAAACACGAATTTTCAACAAAGTGAATGAATTTTCATCTAAAAAAGATACCTTTTTAACTAAAAATTGAATAGTTAAATTTTCAGTTAAAAAAATTAATTTTCAACCCAAAAAAAAAAACAATTTTCAACAAAACAGTTAAATTTTCAACTGGAATAGTTTAATTTTCAGTTAGAAAAATTAATTTACAACAACAAAAAACGAATTTTCCACAAAATAGTTGAATTTTCAACCAAAGAGATGAACTTTGAATTAAAATGGTGAATCTTTAACCGAAAAAAATGAATTTTTAACAAGTATATTAATATTATATTATTTTAGATGTTTTCTTTTCAATGACTAGTTTTAAGTAATAATTTACTTTAGGTTTCAAGTAGTTACCTTTTCAAACAATAAGGATGAATTCTTAACGAAATATATAATAGTTGATATTTCAGCCAAAAAATATTTTAATTTTCAATCAAAACAATTGAATTAATTTTCAACAAGAGTTGAATTTTCAATTAAAATGATGAATCATCAACCAAAAAAATAAATTCTCAACAAGTCTATTAATATTATATTATTATAAATAATGTTTTTTTATTGTAGTGAGTAGTTTTACGTAATAATTTATTTTAGTTTTCAAGTATTTGAATTTTCAAACAAAAAGGATGAATTCTCAACGAAATATGTAATAGTTGATATTTCAACCAAAAAAGATGTTAATTAATTTCAATTAAAAAAGATAAATTTTGAACAAAAAATAGAATAGTTAAATTTTTAGTTAAAAAATTAATTTCAACAAAAAAAAATCTGCCCGCTTCGCGGGCACATTCTCATCGAGCGCTTAGCGCGCGGCTCGCTTCGCTCGCAAGTTTGAGCGCGCCGAGGGCGCGCAACTATTGGATCTCGCGCTTCGCGCTCGATTATGTATTCACCTCGCGCTACGCGCTCGGGCATATCTACATCGCGCTTTACGCTCGGTTGCTCTAGATTTTTCAACTTCGTGTTCGACTTCGATGAAAAAAAAAAGTTTGTTTCCAAATATTATAAAATTATCAAAACCTCTACATATTAAGTGATTGTTAAATTTGTTTTTATTTTAGACTGAAAAGGAACTTTATTTACTCAAGGTTCTATCG
>CAKNYM010050141.1:0-14155 GCA_932195095.1 Andricus curvator | reverse complement strand
ATGTCAAATTTTACATAAAACCAATACCTTCTCATTAGAATGAGAATGTAAAAATGTTCCAAAAAATATTTAAATCCAGTAATATAAAGCTACTTTGACAAAGGAAAAAACATTGTTATTCAATTTTGTATTACAATTTAAAAAAAATTGAAGCACGCTCTCGAAAAAATTATCTGACTTTAATCAATCCCCTGAAATTTCCAGGTTTTTCCTGGTAAATAAAAATTCCCTCACAATTCGGGTTTTTTCCAGATTTTCCAGGTGAGTAGACACCCTGATTTTAGACCTAATTCGTAACTCGTAGACAAATTTCAATAAATTATATTCTTACCTAGCAGTTTTATGGACGGAAGCAGACGACACTTGCATCTGGTGCATTTCTTGTAATTCATTATTAAACTTTGTCCTCATCTCTTTCATTTGCTTGAAGGCACCTTCCTTTTCCTGTTTTTCCGCCAAAAGCTTATCGCAAACCTCCCAATGTCGAGAAGTCAATTCACTAACGTGTTGCTTATATTTGCTCATCTCCTCTGTATGTTTACGACACTGTTGTTCCATTTTCGCTTGCAAAAGTTCAATCTTTTCCTGAACAGATTTTTCATGCTTCGCAGTCAATTTCGCCATCTGCTCGTTGTAGGCAACTTTCTGCAAAAAATTAAATTATCCTCATCAAAGATATCGCCAACCCCGTACAAATTACAAAAATATTTTTAAATGCTTACCATCTTTTGTTTTAGCTTCTCCAACTTGCTCTCATACTCGTCATGAATCTCCCTCATTCGTTTTTCAATGTCCACATTGGTCATCTGTTTGCCATCATCCGGTTTTTCTACTTTTTCTATCTTTTCCAACTGCTGCAACTTTTCCGACATTTCGGTTTTTAAAGCACTAATTTCTGCCTTCAAACATCGATTTTCCTCGCTCAAATAATCAATTTCTGCCTTTAAGTTATTATTTTCCCCCTGAGAACTCTTCAATTCTTCTTTCAATTTCTCTATTTCAGGTTCAGAATTGACTGGTTGACTTTCTGATACACTGCTTTTTAATTTCTTTATCTCACTTCTCAACTCGTCCATATTTTTCTCCAACTTTGCATTCCTTTGCCGAACATTATCAAACTTCTCCTTCACATCTTTCTTCTCCTTGGTCAAACTTTGCACCTGTGATTCCAGTTTATCCACATTATCTGGTGAATATTTTGCTTGATTGATCTCCACAGTTTTCTTATATTTATTCGCCATTTTTGCAAACGCCTCAATTTTTTCTTTCGCCTCTTCAACTTCCTTCATCGCTGAATCCAACTTTTCCATTTCAGATATCAAACTCAACTTCTCGTTCTCCAATTCTAATTCTTCATATTTTTCAACATTCTTCATCTTATTCTCAGTCCACAAGAAAGTCTTCACAGAGAGATCAGTTATAGAAGACAAACTCTGCAAGTAAAGTCGACGATATTCAGAAACAAGATTTTGCAGAACCGTTTTTTTGTTCTGCAGGTCTTTCAATTCGTCACAAACTGATTGGTTGATCGAAAAAGTATTTTGGAATTTTTCCAAAGCCTGATTCCAATCACGTTCAAGATCAATTAATTTAGAGTCAAAATCACTTCTAATTTTCGCTGTTTTATTCAAAGTTTCATAAAGAGATTCTTTTTTCTGAATAAGACTTTCCACAAAAACTCTGCGATCTTGTTGTCTCGTCTTCAGATTCATCTTTTCGTCTTCCAGTTTCGAATTTCGTTCTGAGATTTCTGCAACTACCAATTTTAACTTTTTCTCCTCCTCGAGACTCTCTTCCAAGTTTTTGCATTTTTGAGAAAGAGAAACAAGAGCATTCAGTGTCAAGTTGGCTGTATCTACTGAAGCTTGAAGAGTTTTACAAACATGGTTGTTATCCTCGCTTGAAATGTCATCTTTAAACAAGAGTGATTCGTTTTCTCGACTGTCGATAGAATCCACACCTAAAATGCTTTTCTGGGGTAAAATTTTATTCAAATCACTCATACAAGTTTCTAAAACGCGACAGCCTTCCACGATTTTCAATCTTTCGATCTTCAGCGACTGGAGATGTTCTTGAACAATATTCGTCTCCTGTTTTTGTGTTTCCAAAAACCTCTGCAATTCTGAAATCTTTTCTTCTTTTTCTTCCTGGCATTTTTCCAAATCGTTACACTTTCCTTCCAACTGGTCCTTCTGCTTCGAAATATTTACAAACTCTTCGCATCTCTTTGTTAAATCCTCGATTTCTTTTTCCTTTTCTTGCAAAATTTTCGTCTGGGTTTCCAAATCCGAGTTTTGTTTTGTTTGAACCTCTTCCAAGTTTAGAACCTTTTCCTCCAATTTCAACTCTGTCTCAATTTTTTCCTTGTTCAGCGATTCTATTTTCGCTCTTAAAACCTGAATCGCATCTTCCTTTAGTTTGATCTCCATACTCACTTCTTCGAATGAATTTTGAGTATTCAGAAGTTTACTCTCTAAGTTTTCGACCAAGCTTTTCATTTTAGCGTCTTCTTTCGTTTTTTCAACAACCACATCATCCCTTTGTTGACTCAAAGTTTGTAGCTCTGAAAGCAAGTTCTCCTTTTCTTTACTGCGAGTCTCAAGTTCTTTCGAAATTTCTGAAACTTGAAGTCTCAAGCTAGAAGATTCTTTGCTTAGACTTTCAAAGTTTGACTCTAATTTTGTTTTCTCTTCTCGCAGAGTTTCGATTTCTTCACTCGCTTTTTGAATCTTTACTTCTTTTTCCTCTTTACAAACTTTCATCGCTTCGAAATCTTCTCTCAGCGATTCCAAATCTTTCACAAGGGCAAAAGTCTTGACTTCCAAAGTCGATTTTGTCTCTTCACTCTGTGACAATTTTTCTTCCAAGTCACAAACCGTCGCTCGAGTGTTTGTCAAATCCATTTCGTTTTGAAGTATTCTGTCAGAGGCTTTTTGATTTTCAGAATCTAGATTCTTACATTTATTCTGCAATCCTTCGTAGTCGGTAGTCATTTTTTCGATCAACTCATCGTACTCGATAGTCATTTTCTCGGTCAACTCGTCGCTCAATTTTTGGTGATTGGTCAATTTTTGTAAAGATTCTTGTTTTGCAGATTCTAATTCGTTCTTTAGTGAATTGATGTTCTTTTCAAATTCTTCAAGGGTCACTTTAGAATTTTCCAATTCCTGAATCTTTTCATTCAATTCTTGTTGAACTTCAGTCAATTCTATCTTTACAGAATCCAATTCTCCATCTAGAGACAATTTGCTCATTTTTAATTCTTCCATATCACTTTCGAGAGCTTCGAATTCTCTGATTTTAATTGACAAGTCTCCTTGAAGTTTAAAAGATTCTTCTTTGACAGAATTTAATTCAGTTTCAATGGACAAATTGTTCTTCTTGAGTTCTTGAATATTTGATTCCAAATTTTCTACTGTTTGGTTTTTTTGTGATAGTGTTTGTTGGACATTAGACACCTCAAGTTTAATTTGACTCAAATCCTCTTCTAAAGATGATTTATTTGTCTTCAAACCTGAAATATCTTCTTTTAAAGTATTTATTTCTTTGTTCCTTTCAGTCAATTCCGTTTCGAATTTGGAGATTTCTTCTTTATTTGAATGCAATTCTTGTTCCAAGGAAGACTTGACTTTTCTCAATTCTTGAATGTCGCATCCGAAAGCTTCTGCCTCTTCGATTTTATTAAAGAACATCTTCTCTGTTTCTGCCAGTTTTTGTTTGAGAGAATCCACTTCCGTTTCAAGGGATAATTTGCCATTTTGTAATTTTTCAATATTCGCTGTTAAATCTTCTAACTTCTCATTTTTCTCCAAGAGGAGTGTCTCAAGTTTCGACAAGTCTTCTTTACTTGATTCTAATTCTTTTCCTAATGAGGAATTAATTCTCTCCATATCCTTGATTTTTTCTTCCAAAGATTCTACATTTTTATTCCTGGAAATTAATTCTTCTTGGGTCGCTCTCAAATCTTCCTTAACTGATTGCAAATCCCGCTCTAATGATGATTTCTTATTTGTCAATTCATCCATTTCAGTTTCCAAAACTTCTATCTTCCCTATTTTCTCTCTTAATTCTTGTTGGATATTATACGATTCTTTATTAGTTGACTTTAATTCCCTTTCTAGCGATGATTTATTTTCTTGCGAATTCTCGAGGTTTCTCTCTAAACTCTCAATCGCTTGATTCTTTTCTATTAGTTTTTCTTGAAGAGCAGAAACTTCTTTTTTAGACGAGTCTAATTCAGTTTCCAACGAAGATTTGTTATTATTTAATTCTCCGATGTTTTCTTCCAAATTCTCGACTAATTTTTTCTTTTCGGATAACTCTTCCTGAGTCAAGAATAATTCTTCCTGAACCGAATTCAATTCTTTTTTCAAAGATAATTTATTGTCCTCGAATTCTTTAATTTTCTTTTCCAAAAAGTTGTTGGATTCATTCTTCTCGATTAGATTTGTCTGAAGATTTCTAGATTCAACTTTCACCGATTCCAATTCTTTTTCTAAAGTTGAGTTTAGTTTATTCAAATTTTCAACCTTTTCTTCCAAAGTTTGGATGTTTTTATTTCTATCAAGTAATTCTTCCTGAGTTTCTGTCAATTTTTGCGTCACTGATTTTAACTTTCCTTCTAATGATGATTTTTCTGTTTTTAATACCTCCAAGTTAATTTCTAGATCTTTTATCATTTGAATCTTCTGTCTCAAATCTTGCTGAATATTAAACGAATCCTTTTTAACTGTTTCCAATTCCTCTTCTATCGATGCTTTATTTTCCTGCAAATGTTCAAAGTTTGTCTGCAAATTCTCAAGTGTCTGATACTTTCTTGACAAATCATCTTCAAGTGTGGAAACTTCTGTTTTAGTGAAAGTCAATTTCTCTTCCAAAGAAGATTTATCACTTTGTAACTCGCTTAGATTTTTTTCAAGAATCTCGACTGATTTCTTCTTCTGGGACAGTTCTTCTTCAGTCAACGACAATTTTCCCCTAAACGAATCCAATTCCCTCTCCAAAGATAATTCATTATTCTTGAATTCCTCAATCTTCTTCTCACAACTGTTGATAAACTCGATCTTTTCCCTCAAATCGCTCTGAAAACTACAATTTTCTTTCTTGACCGATTCCAATTCTTCTTCAATCAAAGACTTGGATCTCATCAAATCCTGATGTTTTTCTTCCAAAGTGTCTAGATTTTTATTTGTGGAAACTAGCTCTTCTTGAATATTGGCAAAATCTTCCTTGAGTGAATTTAATTCCCCTTTTAATGATGCTTTCTCATTTTTCAAATCATCCACCTCAGTTTCCAAACCTTCCATCTTCTCGATTTTATCTCTTAATTCTTTTTGAATATTCAACGACTCATTCCTAGTTGACTTTAATTCCTCTTCTAGGGATGACTTATTTTCTTGCAAATTCTCGAGGTTTGTCTCCAAAAACTCAATCGTTTCATTCTTTTCTCTTAAATCTTCCTGAAGAGTGGAAACTTGTTTTTTAACCAGAGTCAATTCCTTTTCTAAACAAGATTTGTCAGTTTGTAACTCTTCTAAATTTTCTTCCAAGCTCCGGATTGATTTCTTTTTCTCTTCCAATTCTTCTCGAGTCCATGACAATTCTTCCCTAACCGAATTCAAATCCTTCTCCAAAGATAATTCATTATTCTTGAATTCCTCAATCTTTTTCTCACAACTGTTGATAAACTCGATCTTTTCCCTCAAATCACTCTGAAAACTACAATTTTCTTTCTTGACCGATTCCAATTCTTCTTCAATCAAAGACTTGGATCTGATCAAATCCTGATGTTTTTCTTCCAAAGTGTCTAGATTTTTATTTGCGGAAACTAGCTCATCTTGAATATTGGCAAAATCTTCCTTGAATGAATGTAATTCCCCTTCTAATGATGATTTCTCATTTGTCAAATCATCCACCTCAGATTCCAAACCTTCCATCTTCTCGATTTTATCTCTTAATTCTTTTTGAATATTCAAGGACTCATTCCTAGTTGACTTTAATTCCTCTTCTAGATATGACTTATTTTCCTGCAAATTCTCGATATTTGTCTCCAAAAACTCAATCGTTTCATTCTTCTCTCTTGAATCTTCTTGAAGAGTGGAAACTTGTTTTTTTACCAGAGTCAATTCCTTTTCTAAACAAGATTTGTCAGTTTGTAACTCTTCTAGATTTTCTTCCAAGCTCCGGATTGATTTCTTTTTCTCATCCAATTCTTCTCGAGTCCATGACAATTCTTCCCTAACCGAATTCAAATCCTTCTCCAATGATAATTTATTATTCTTAAACTCCTCGACCTGGTTCTCCAAGAAATTGACAAATTCACTCTTCTCGCACAACTCTTTTTCCAAACTGCACTTGTTTATTTTCGTTAATTCTAAATCTTTTTCAACCGAAGTCAGTTTTAGTCCCGAATCTCTCAGGTTCATTTCTAACTCTTCGACCATCTCATTTTTCGAAAAGAGATCTTTTGTGACTTCAGTCATCTCTTTCCTAATATCCTCCAATTCTCTTTCCAGTGAATTTTTGCTGTCTCTCAACAGTCTTAGATCCGATTCCAAAGAGTTTATCAGCTCTGATTTTTCCTTTGATTCGAAATCGAGTTTTTTCATCTCGGCGAGGAACTTTTCTCGTTCTTCCGCGAGTACCCGCAGGTCTCGAATCTCTTGCAAATTCTCCATAATCTTGCTATTCAACTCAGCAAGTTCTCGATTCCGAGAGTCCATCATTTCCGTCATTGCAGCTTTTTCAACCTCGTTCTTTTCATTCACATCTTCCAAACGGTTCATGTCCATTGCCAAGTTTGTTATCGCACGATTCTTCTCTTCGCCCTCTTGGGTAAGTTGTGCGATAGCAGATTCTTTATTTTCAATCAGAGATTCGAAAGAATCAACGACAATTGTAAAATGCTTGCAAATGTCGACAATATTGGTTTGATCTTGATCAAAATCCTTTTGATTTGTTAGCTGAAGACCTCGAACCATCGGATACTTTAAAGATGTTCTACAATCCTTGATTGTAGATTCATAATCTGATTTTTGTCGTTCAAACTCTGAAATCCGATTGCTTTGTGCTTTAATCTCATCTTTGAGTAGAGCAATCTTCGACTCCAATTCACCCTTCCTTGCAATTTCGTTATTCAAACAATCTTGCGAGTCGAGCAGTTTATCATTCAGATCCTCAATCGTGATTTTGTCTGCTTCTAATTGTTTTTTAATGGATTGAGCTTCACTTATCAAAATTTCTTTCTCCTCATCCAGGCTTTGTATTCTTTCCTTGGAAGCTGAAAGTTCGGATTTAATTTGGAAGAATTCTTCTTCCATTATCTCCATCAGTTTGACTTTCTGCTCGAGATTATTATTAGAGTCTTTCAGCTCTTGACAATCGTGACTGACTGATTCCAAACGATGAGTGACGGACTCGAGTTCGTGTTTGAGTCTCGAGGATTCTTCCTTTGCTTCTTGAAGTTGAATGTCAATGACCGAACTCAGGGCTTCACTTACGTTTAAAGAAGATTGAGTGTGAGCGTTACTGACATTATCACACTCGAAACTCTCATCGCTGATAGATAATCTGTTCATCTCTTTAACGTGAGTTCGCAGACCTTCATTCTCCATTCTTAGATGGACTACTTCCCTGTCCTTTTGCTCAATTTCGGTAGATAAGGATTCATAGTTTTTTTGAAAGTATTCGCTCTCTTTCATTAGATCTGCACTTTGTCTTTCCAAAGTTGCTAATTTTTTTGATAAGTTGTCTTTTTCGTCCTGCAGCTTCTCGTTCTCTACTTGCAAACTTGCGGTGTATTCTTCCAAGTTTTTTATTTCGGCTCTGTGTAAAAAGTTTAGTTTAAATTTACAGAAACATTATTTTTAAAGGAGTAAAATCATATCTAGTTTAAATATTTTTACATGCTTAAAAATAACTTCTATGTTGGATTTTTATTTATTTAGAAATAGAACCTCCTGTCCTATGTTATGGCTTCACCTGAGTGACTACCCGAAGGATGATTTTAAATTCCCAGTCATTTCCCGGTTTTTTTTTTTTGGAAATTTCCATGTCCTAACTCAGAATTTCAATTCTTTTGGAAAATTCCCTGTTTCATGTCAGAATTATGTAGTTCATTTAAAAAATTCATCGTTTCAAATAAGAATTCTTTTAGAAAATTCCCAGCTCAAAGTCAAAATGTTAATTCTTCTGGAAAATTTACTGTTCTAGATCAGAATAGGGTTGCTACAAAATCCCAGATTCGAAATTTCCTGACTTTTCCTCAATTTTCGCTGACCATTCTAAATTTTTCTTTTAGGCATAAAAACAACCTTATACTTAGGAGATCAATCATTTTGATGCAAAAAACAGACTAACTTTGAAACCAAAAAGATGAATTTTCAGAAAAAGAGTTGAATTTTCAACCAAGAAAGAACTTTCAGTCAATAAAGAAAAAAAAAACTTATCCAAAATGTTGAATTCACAAGCCAAGAAAAAAAAACGAATTTCCTGCAAAACAGTTGAGTTTTTAACCCAAAAATATGAATTATCAACAAAAAAGTTGAATTTTCAAACAAAAAATGTGAATTTCCAATTAAAAAATATAAATTGTCAAGCAAAAATAAAAGTTACATTTTCAGTTTAAAAAATTAATTTTCAATTAAAAAACGAATAATCAATAAAAAAGTTAATGTTTCAATCAAATAAAAGAATGTTTAACTGAAATGATGAATCTTCAACGAAAAAAAAAAGGATTTTTTAACCAGATAGTTGAACTTTCAACCCCAAAGATGAAATTTCTACCAAAAATGACAAATTTTTAACAAAATATACATGAATTTTCAACTAAAAAAAATTAATTTTCAACCAAAAATAAAATAGTTAAAATTTTCAGTTAGAGAAATCAATTTTCAACAAAAAAACAAATAAATTTTTAAGGAAATAGTTCAATTTTCAACCAAAGAAATGGATTTTTATCCAAAAAGTTGAAGTTTCAACTAACGAAATTACTTTTCTACCAAAAAAGACGGATTTTCAAGAAAATATGGGACATTTCAACCAAATAAGATGAATTCTCAACGAAAAATGTAATGATTATTTCAACAACAAAAAAAGATTTTAATTTTAAACCAAAAACAGTTGAATTACACCAAAAAGGACGAAATTTTAACAAAACAGTTGAATTTTCAACAGAAAAGAATGACTTTTTAATAAAATTGTTTTCCCTGACCAGTTTTAAATTTTCTGACTTTCCGAAATTCCCTGACCTGTAGCAACTCTGTCAAACTTATAATTATTCTCGAAAATTTCCTCTTTCAAGTCAGAATAATAATTTTTTCAATAATTCTCTGATTCAATATCGGAATTATATATAATAATGCTTCGGAAAATTTGCTGTTCCAACTCAAAATTACCATTACAATTCTTTAAAAAAATTCCCTGTTCCAAGTCGAAACTATTATTTAAAAAAAAAAAAAACTATTATAATTTCCCTTTCCAAATTGAGAATTACAGATATCTCCTCGAAAATCCCCTGTTCCAAATCATAATGATAGTTTTTATACCTACTTTTATTTTAAAACGTAAATATTTCTCTCATTGATTAAAAAGTACATATGTATATTTAGAATTTCAAATAAATACTAATTTAAGAGTTTGATTATACACCAGATTTCAAGATTTCAAACAAAATAAAGTCAATAAAGATTAATAAAATATCACATCACTTTTAATATTCATTCCTGTACAACTGAATGAAAAATGCCGGTCTCTGAATCAAATTCCTGGTCATTTCGCGGTTTTTGCCCGGTGAACAAAATTCCTGACCTTTTCTCGGTCAGGTAGACACCGTGTTCACTTCCTGACCCGAATTAAAATAAAATACCGTTTTGGATCATTTCTATTTTGATAGATTAAATATTTTCCGATTCCGAGTAGCCATTTTTATAACCGGAAAAAATTTCCGATTTACAAATTTTTTTCCCGGTCATTGAAATTAAAATGTTCAAACTGTTAAAGCTGAAGATTTTTTCATTTAAAGTAATCAAAACTAAACTGCAAATTAAACTAGCCAAAATTGAAAATTTTTCATTCAATCGTTTAATCCGTTTAATAATTAACAAGTTATATGATAAAAACCTTCTAATCTCAGTAGGTTTATTTCTAAGTGATTAAAATAGGCTGTATCTTACAATAAAACATTCAAAATGATAAAGTATAAAAAAAATCCCCGGTTTTTTAAATGTTGTCTCGGTCATACGAATAAAAATAGTTTTCGGTAACTACAAATTAATACCTATATTGACTTTTCTTACTCGATAAATATTTTTACAAATATTCCCGGTTTATTCCTGGTTTTAAAAAAATCCCGTTAATTTACGGCGATTCCTCCTTTCAAGGCATAAAAACGAAAAATTAAATTCCATTTCTTGAATCACATTGTAATATGTTACAACGGAAAATAAATTAATATTAAAAAAATGTATTTTAAGACTCATTCTTTGTCTTTAAATAAAATATTTTGGAAACAGTTCGAGAAATTGGTGATGGGGAAAAATGAGTTACTATTCTATAAAATACAACGTAAGTATTTTGGAAAACATTTGAAATAATCATTCCACAATAGGGCGGTCAAAAATTTGTTCTTCTAATTGTCATGCATATTGCGCCCAAATTTGTTCCATTCCACACAAAAATTAATGCATTTTTTTTTAAAGATATTTTTAGAGGTTTCGCAAGCCCCATGAATTTTAACACGAATTTACTATACGAAAAAGAAACTTTTTTGTACAGTTTAGTCAGAATCGTCAATATTATGTTAATAAAGTTGAATCTCAACATTTCTCTTCCCAGTTAGGCATAGAATATGAATCGAAAACTATTTTTTAAATATCGCCACCATGAGTCTGTTTTATAGAATCCCAAAAAACTCCATAAGTGAAAAATTTGGTTTTGCGAGTTTTTGGCGCTAATTATGATTTTTTTGCAGTTTTTTCAAATGCAAATTGTTTCTAATACATAAAATACTACTTTTGACATTTAAATAAATCTGTTAGACAATTTATTATTATTTTTAGTAATGTTCTCTTAGAAGAGTTAGAAAGTCGCGGTTTTTCCCGAAATTTTCAACTTTTCAGTAAGAGCGAAGCAATAATCAATTAAATTTAACAGAAATAATTGTTCGAACCATTTATTATTATTAATATTATATTTTATATATATATATTATTATTATTATTTATAATAATACTCCTTCAAAATTATCCTAGAAAGTTGCAGTTTTTTCTAAAATTTTCCACTTTTTGTCCACTTTTGAATTAGATTGAGGAAATAATTAATTCGAGTTAACAAACACAAATTGTTTAAACAATTTATTATTATTTTTAATAATATTCTCTTTGAATAATGTTAGAAAGCTTCGGTTTTTTTCGAAAAATGTTTACTTTTTGTCCACTTTTCATGTAGAGTGAGGAAATGAAATAAAATTAAGCAAACATAATTGTTTAAACAAGTTAACACTATTAATAACTATCTTTTCCTATATTAATGCTAGAAAGTTGGAACTTTTCTGCAATTTTTAACTTTGCTTTGGCTTTTTAGTTAGGAACAAATAATAAATAAACATTAGTAAAATAATTTTTTAAACAATCTTTCCTTTTTTCGTGAATACATATATTTTTCTGAAATAAAGCAGATATTTGAAAAATTCTTTAAATTTTCCAAATAGATTATATTAAATGTAACTTTTCCTTCAAGTATTTACTGATAGCCTTTTTGTTTGAATTATTACTAATATTAATATTTATTATTTGTTCCTAACTAACAAGTCAAAGGAACGCTGAAAATTAAAAAAAAAACCGCAACTTTCTAGCATTACTCTAAGAGTAGATAGTTACAAACAATAATATACTGTTTAATCAATTACGTTTGTTAACTTCCCTTAATTATGAATTCACTATCTAGCATTCCTATATGAGAAGATAAACAATAATAATGTATTCAAACAATTGTTTGTTAAATTGCATTAATTCTTATTTCGCTCTAAGTGAAAAGTGGACAAAAAGTTAAATATTTCAGAAAAAAACCGCAACTTTCTATTTAAAAAATAATTATTCATTTGTATTCTATGGCTAATTGTGAAGATAAATGTTGAGTTGCAACTCGATTCACCTAATATTGACAATTCTGAATAAAATTTACAAAAACGTCTTTTATTCTTCTTGGAAATTCGTGTTAAACTTCATGGACTTTGTGGACCCTCTAAATATAATTTTTTAAACTCATTTATTTTTTTGTGGATTTAAACAAATTTTGGGACGATATGCATGAATATTCGTAAAAGAAATTTGAATCAACCTATCCATAATCATTCATTTTAAAGGACAAGTATTAAACCTTAAAATAAAGTACCTGTAAACATCTACAATCGTCTTGTCGCTTTTTTTACACGATTGTGGAGTCGCTGGCCTCATCATTTCCGCCCTGAGGGACTTGAGTTCCCTCTCCTTATCCTGCAGCTTCTTCTGGAGTGTCTTCGCCTTTTCCTGCTGAATTCTTAAATCTTCCATCAGGTCAGTTTTCTCACAGCGTTCCAGTTCCAGGTCTGACTTTAATTTCCGTAACTCCCGAGTTCTTTCACTCATTATTCTATGACTCTGGGCAGATCGCGCAGCAGGAGAGTTAAAAAAGTCCTTGAGTGGTCGAGCTTTTGGAGTCAGATGAGGAGTTTTTGGATCCGAGAGTTCAGCGAGTTCTGCATCACCGAGTTCCGAGATAACAGAGCTCAAATACTCTCTTGTGATACTTCTCCCTTGGGGAAGTGCACTTTCCAGAAACATTTTAATCTTGACCTGCGTCTCGTGATGCAGTTTTGCACACATCGGTCTGTGGAAAGTTGGTTCTTGAGACGTTCGTAATAATAAAAGAGAACCGACGAGCACGCTGTCCAAAATCGATTCTTCGCCATCGGTGTTTGATAAAAAATCTGGATATTCATCTGCCGACAAAAACATAGCTAATTATATTTTCCGGTGACGAATAAAAATTTAATTAAAAAATTTAGTAAGTTACAGGGTTGCTACAAGATCCCAATTTCGAAATTCCCTGACTTTTCCTTGACAGTTCTAAATTTTTCTGTCAGGTATAAAAACAACCTTACACATAGGAGATCAATAATGTTGATGCAAAAAAATGTTTGTTGCTAAATTTATTTTTAACATTTTTAGTGAGACAAGAGTCTTATAGAACTTTTCAACTCAAAAAGATAAACTTTAAACTAAAAATGAAATCATTAAATTTGCAGTTAAAACAATTAATTTTCAACCAAGAAAAAAGGAATATATTCAATAAAATAGTTAATTTTTCACCAAAAGTGATGAATCTTCGATAAAAAAATGATAAATTAAATTTAGGTTTACTTTTCCACCAAAGAAATTAATTTTTAACTAAAATGATACATCTTCAACCAAAAAAGATTAAGTTTCTTCCAAAAATGGAATAGTTGAGCTTTCAGCTAAAAAATTAATTTTCAACTTAAAAAATGAATTTTCAACCTAATAGTTAAATTTTCAACCAAAGAAATTATTTTTTCACTGAAGTGATAAATGAGCAACAAAAAAATGAATTTTTAACCAAATACTTTAATTTTCAACTAAAAAATTTAAATTTTCAATCAAACAGATAAAGTTTTAACTAATGAAATTACTTTTTTACCAAAAAGATGAATTTGCAACAAAATAGTTCAATTATTAACTTCAGATAGAATAGTTACATTTTCAGTAAAAAAAAAAAAAATTTCAATCGAATAATATCACAAATGTTCATCGAAATAGTTATACTTTTAACCAAAAAGATGAATTTGCCACCACTAAGATCAAATTTCTATCAAAAAATATCAATTTTCGACAAAAAATGATTTAGTTCAATAAAAAAATACTAGTTTTCAACCAAAAGGCTGAATTAGTTACCAAGAAAATTAACATTTGAGCAAAAAAGATTAATTTTCAGCCAATTAGTTGAATTTTCAACCGAAGAAGATACGTTTTCAATGACAAATGTAATAGTAGATATTTCAATTAAAAAATTTTAATTTTAAACCAAAAACAGTTGAATTCAGCCAAAAGACGAATTTTCAACAAAATAGTTGAATCCTCAACTAAAACAGATTAATTTTCAA
>CAKNYM010050132.1:0-18744 GCA_932195095.1 Andricus curvator | reverse complement strand
ATCCGACATCGGATCACGAACAGTGATGTATTTAACTTTTGCATCTTCTTAAATTTAATTATAGTGTGGAGAATTTTGGTTTACAGTTCGTTTACATGTAATATTCTATAATTCTTACTGATTGGATTAGAGTTGCCTATGGGAATTTCATCTATTTCATCTTGGCTCAATAAGTCAACCGCGCCGGTGTTTATATTTATTTTCGCCCGTTTTCCAACGCCATTAACACGAGTATATATTCCACGAAGAATTGTATTATTACGCATCATTATTGCCAAGACGTCACCAGTGGATGTTGTTAAAACAATTTGCTCTTCAGTTGGCATGGGCATAGATGCCATACATTTTCCTCTCAGTTCAAGTGGTTTATCCTCAGGAAAAGTGTATCTTCGAATTTCAAATACCCGGTGCGGTTTCCTGAGGGGAATGAGCCGAATAAAACTAAGCTCTCCATGTGCACATCCAATTACGAGAGAGGGAGGATACCTGGCAGGAGGAGACCTGGACCTGGCACGAAGAGAAGGCTCAGCAGGAGGAACAGTTCTTTCTGGAGAATGTCTGTGAGGAGAATTAGAAGGTTCACGACGATGAGCAGACGGAATAGGGGCGCCATTAGGTAAGCAGTCGAACTGTGAACTTAATCCTGCGAGAAGAAACCGGGTGAAATTTATTATTTATTATTTATTATTATAAACTATAAGCATTAAACAAGTTTCCTGCCAGTTAATAAATTTAATGTCATTTTTCAGCTCTCTCCCGGTCTCAAAAAGATTCCAGCTCGTTTAAATTTACGCGAATGAAATCCCAGTCACTGTGGATTGCAATTTTGAATGAAATTTCAGTTCTTTAACCGAAAAAGGTGACTTTCCAAAATAGGAGAAATTGGTGTCACTTTGTGATGACTATTAAGTAGCAGAAGGAATATACTAATTCATGTTACTTACCGATAGAATTCAGAATATAGACCATGGTGAAGATCAGAGTATGAACGATCCTCATTTTTTTTCAAAATACAGGAAAAAAAGAATAACGCGGAATTTTCAGAACAGCGTTATTAATTATTCTTACGATGTTTCTTGCATATATACTATTCTGAGATACTTATATTTCTCACCTTCTTGAGTACAGATTGTATTTAAAGTGCTTATCTGTTAGCCTTACTTAATTTATTGATTCCAGTGGTGCCTAATTCCTCGCACATTTATTGCGTTTGTGCCTTGAGAAGCTTAGATAATTAATTTGAACAGTAAATGCTAATCAAAGTCTCTGCAACTGTCGCTTTACCTTTTATAATTTTTGTAAAGACCATTTTTAAATCAGTTACATTATTTTTCCATAATTTAAAACCTTGTAAAGCACTTTAAGCAAACTTAGGGTCGGATCGAAAAACACAAAACACCTTTTCGAAACAAAAATCATTTTCGCGAAGTTATGAGCATTTGAAATTTTATAGTTGTTTTATGAAAAATTATTTCAGAACTCATACCCTAAAATGCTCTCCAAGCAGAGGGAATAGGGTGATTTTTCTTGGAAATAGGGGAACAATAGGAAAGTAAATTTTTTGAAATAAAATTAACGTCGGTGCTATATCGAATTCAATTTGAAACGCTTTAAATTTCTAAGATTTTTAAATCATAATATATTACTCTGCTACAAAATACATAAATTTGACACAAAATAGGTAAATCCTTGATTAAAAAAGATCAATTTTCAAACAAATAAAAATTCATTTTCCACGAAACAATTGAATTTCTAACCCAAAAATATGGAATTTCAACAAAAAGTTAATTCTCTGTAACATAGCTGAGTTTTTACCGAATTGTCGAATTTTTAAGCCCAAAAGATGAATTTTCAACAAGGAAGTTGATTTTCAAACAAATAGTTCAATTCTGGTCCAAAAATAGGAATTCTCAGTAAAAAAACTTAATTTTCAATTAAATAGTCAACTTTTCTACTAAAATAATTGAACCAAGAGGACAAATTTTCCGCTGAAAAAAGAAGAGCATTCAACAAAGCAGTCGGGTTTTCAAATAAAAAAGATGAGTTCTCAACAAAAAATCTTTTACCAAAATAGACGAATTTTCAAGGAAAAAATAAAACAATTATCAAAAACCAATTGAATTTTCTACCCGAAAACATGAATTTCCAACCAAGTAGTCGGACTTCCAACCAAAATTCTCAAATATTCAACGCAAAAAAACGAGTTTTCTCCCGCTAAAAAACATGTTTAAATTCGCCCGAATTCCGCTTTCTGATTCGCTGCAACGAATTGGGCGAGAGCGAATTAAATGCGTGTCAATTCGCCTTAATTTGTGGTCGAGGTCATTTCGAAAAAAAAAATTTCATGCTACGGGACTCACTGATATTGATTTACAACGGATCCTCTATGCCGAGCGCGTTGGTTATAGCTTACGAATTCAGTTCAATAGGACAGTCTTTAACTGTATTCGCGCTGGCAAATTCTGGCGAATTGGGGCTTGACTTAAAATCTCGTGAATTAAAATGAATTGGTGGACACCGAAAATAATTCGTGCTGACGCATTCAAATGAATTATATCCCCTAAAAATTTTTCGCTGAATTCGGACGAATAGGATATTTGAAGACATAATGGCGCCCCTATTCCATATGTTCCTCGTTGTGACCCTTCTTCTTCTCCTGACAGACATTCTGTAGAAAGAACTCTTCCTCATGCCGAGCCTTCTCTTCGTGGCAGGTCCATGTCTCCTCCTGCCAGGCGTCTTCTTTCTTCAATCATACTCGGATTTCCACCTGAAAAACTTGGATTTATTAGACTTATTCTCCACAAAAGTCCGAACCGCGTATTCGAAATTCGAAGATACACTTTTCCTGAAGATAAACCACTTTAACTGAGAGGAAAACGTATGGCATCGATGCCCATGCCATCCGAAGAGCTAATTGTTTTAACAACATCCGCTGGTGACGTCTTGGCAATATTGGAGCGTAATAATACAGTTCTTCGTGGAATATATACGCGTATTAAGGGCGTTGCAAAACGGTCGAAAAAAAACGTGAACAGCGGCGTGGTTGACTTATTGAACCCAGATGAAAAGGATGAAGCTCCCATTAGCAACAATAATCCAATCAGTACGAATTATAGTATATTACATGTAAACGATATTTAAACCAAATCCCTCTACACCATGACTCAATTTCAGAAAATGTTCGTGTCCACCAGACGAGACAAACATTTCTATACGTTTTTGGGGTCGCCGAATCCGAACCCGGGATTGGTTTCAATCGGTCAGATCGCATTTCGTTCCTAACCTCAAAAAGTGATGAAAGTTAAAACTTTTTTCTCACTTTTTTGAGGTTAGGAAATAAATCCGATCTGACCGAGTCAAACCAATCCCGGGTTCAGATTCAGCAACCCCAAAATCGTATAGACATGTTTGTCTCGTCTGGTAAGCAAGACCTTTTTTTCGTGTGCCTGTGCTGTCTACTAAATTATTGTGAATATTATGCATGTTTTATGTTAGTGCTTACCGCTGGAAATTAGTACTGAAAAAATAATTTAAATGTGAACTCATAAAATCACGAAGAAGACTGAACATTTCTAAAGATTTTATATTGTATTAGTTTTATTTTCACCACAAATTAGCATTTTCAAACAAAAAATCATATAAAGACTTCTTGTATCAGTGCGAATCAATTCCTGCATTTTTATTTATTTTTAAAAACGATTCCTCTATAGTAATAGTTTGTAATGTCACATGGCAAAAAATGAATAAATTACCATTTATCAACTCGAAATCTTTGCTGCACGTATTATTGATATCTATTATCTCAGTATTTGTATTGTGAAATATGGAGACACACAGCAGTTGACGTGTCGAAATTTTGTTTAACTAACAACTCTCCTTCACTTGTTTTGAACGTGAAAGAAGACAAACAATTTCGTAATTTATTATGTCAGTTGTCAGAATATAATACAATACAATAGAATTTTGCTATTGTAGCCTATAAATTTTCCATTAATTCAAGGTTTTCCCCTACCTGCAGTCACCCTGCAATGTCGCGAAATTCTCTACTGGTTAATGCTAAAAAGCCAATAACTCTCAATAATATTATCAATAATTAAAGATTATGATTCGATTTTCGAAATTCGGAAAGAAGTATATTTGAGATTTGATAAGTGTCTGATAAGAAATAAACACAATCGACGAATCTCGAATTTTTATCTTCACAGAAATTTCCATTCCAAGACTGAAATTTGTTATGATTACTCAGCAATCACGTAACACTCATACGTGTCTTTGTTCCAGATGTAAAGATTAAGGTTCGATCATAATTTTATAAATATAACAAATCTTTTAGAACCATTTTCTATATTTGGCAATGAGTTGAACGCAAGATTTCACAAATTATGATGATGGCGCTATGGATAAACTGAAAACGGTTGTTCCTTGAAAGTCGCAAATGTACCAAACATTTTCGAAACAAATTCACTTATTTCACGTTTTTGAACATAGAAAATTTGTCTTTACTGCGTGATGATTTTTTTAATCTGAAGAATAATATCTTTTCACAATAGATTGTCTCAGGTTTTAAGATATAATACGGCGTTAGTAATTTCGGTTCCTGGCCAGCATTTATTAAGAAACAACTCACAGACTGCATATTATATACTTAAAAGGTTGTTCACAGCCGAAGTATAACCAAGAGACGCACAAAAATCTGAATCATAAATATTGCAAAAATTTTTTATTTCCATTCAGTTTTTTAAATATTCATAAATTAAATCAGTTCGAATTTAAGTTTTCGTTTTTCATGTAGTCGCACTTTCAAATCGAAGTTTGCAATTATTGTATTAATATCACAGATGGTGTTGGAAAACTTTTTTTAAATTTAGAACACTGAGAAAACGATTTGGTTGAATTAACATTTTTGGTGGTAAATTCTCATGTATATCCAAAAGGAAAACAGTTTTTCTGGTTCAAAGAAATTTTTTTGTCTGGTTTTAAAAATTAAATATGTATTATTGCCGACGGACGGACCCATCTCCCTGTGTCCCGGAGCGGTCGCTGTTATTTGTAAACAAATCCCCAGGAGTTTCCGTCACAAAAACAAAGTAATAGGGGAAAAGCCTTAGTATTGCCGAACTGTGATTGCTTAAGGGGTCTAGGAGTGTGTTGTCGAAGTGTGCGGTGGTACAGGGATTTTGCGTTGACTGTCAACGTTGTGCTTCGATTGATCGCGGAGTTGGATGTGGGTCGGGAATTGAAGGGTGGAGGGATCGTGACAACTAATAAAAGCTCTGGTCAGGAGGAGGTGAGACGAGACCAAAGATCTCGGAGAGTACCATATTATGTCGTAGGAGGGATGAAGAAGGTCGAGATCCGCGAAGACCAAGTAATTCTAGAGAAAGGACAAGAAGACGTATCTAAATTCAGTAAATAAAGGACAATATAATATTTTGCAAATTCAGAGTGGTATTGTAATTTGTACACCCCGCCTCCCATTGAGTTTCTGACGCCGGGTATCTTTTGAGAAAAATCTAGGGACCATTGTCTTGAATCCTGGGACGTAATGTGTGGGTGGATTCAAATTCAAGGATGAGCAAACATTTTTTGTTATCTACGGAAAAAGTGCAAGATCGCCAGTTAGTGAAGTGGATATACAAATTGAAGTGAAGTGAATACAAGTAATTACATGTGAAGTGCTATACAAAGTGAAATTTAGAGAAAAAGGCGAAGATGCACTTGGCGCACATTCTACCAACCCGATGATGAGTACGCAATAAAATCCGGTGGGATGGATGGATTCATGTTTTCGGGTAGAAAATTCAATTGTTTGTACTAAATTTTTTTTTCGTTTGAAATTCAACAGTTTTTTTCAAATACAGCTATTTTAACGAAAATTAAATTTTTACTTTTACTTTTTTATTTTTCCTTGAAAATTCATTTATTCTGGTTAAAGATGTTTTTTTGAGAACTGATCTTTTTTATTTGAGAATCCGACTGCTTTGTTGAATGCTCTTCTTTTTTTACCGAAAAATTGTTCCTCTAGGTTCAATTATTCTAGTAGAAACTTTTACTATTTAATTGAAAATTAACTTTTTTACTGAGAATTCCTATTTCTTGGTCCGGAATTGGACAATTATTATATTATTATTATGATACCATTAAGCCATTTCCCTTTCGGGGTAGGCGTGACTTGCTCGGTTGGAGAAAGGTAGTGTGTTGGAAATTAAATTTTTTGTTATGAATTCATATATTGCGTCTGAAAATTCAGAAGTTTTTTACAATTTTGGTTTGGTGTTAAACATTCAAATATTTTGTTGAAAATTCTTCTCTTTGGGTTAAAAATTCAACTATTTGTTTTAAAATTAACTTCCTTGTTGAAAATTCATCTTTTGGTTTTAAAAATTCCACGATTCGGTCAAAACTCAGCTATGTTACGGAGAATTAACTTTTTGTTGAAATTTCATGTATTCTGTTGACAGTGCAATATATTATGATTTAAAACTCATAGAAATTTAAAGCTTTTCAAATTGAATTCGATATAGTAGCGACTCTAATTCGATATAGTCGCGAAAATCATTTTTTTTTTTTTTCAAAAACGTGTTTTGGGTTTTTCGATCAGACACAAAGTGTACTTGCAATGCTTTACAAGGTTTTAAATTATGGAAAAATAATGTAACTGATTTGAAAATGGTATTCAAGTAAATTATGAAAGTTAAAGCGACAGTTGCAGAGACTTTAATTAGCATTTACATTTCAAATAATTATCTAAGCTTCTCAAGGCAAAAACGTAATAAAGGTGCGCGGAATTAAGCACCACTAGAGTCAATAAATGAAGTAAGGCTAACAGATACGCACTTCAAGTACAATCTGTACTCAAGAAGGTGAGAAATATAAGTATCTCAGAATAGTATATATGTAAGAAACGTCATAAGAATAATTAATAGCGCTGTTCTGAAAATTCTGCGTTAGTCTTTTTTTCCCGTATTTTGGAAAAAAATTAGGATCGTTCATACTCTGATCTTCACCATGGTCTATATTCTGAATTCTATTGGTGAGTAAAATGAATTAGTATAATCCTTTTGCTACTTAACATTCATCACAAAGTGTCACCAATTTCTGCTTTTTTGGAAAGTCACCCTTCCACCTTCTTCGGTTAAGGAACTGAAATTTCATTAAAAATTGCAATCAGCAGTGACCGGGACTTCATTCGCGTGAATTTAAACGAGCCTAAATTCTATTGAGACCGAGAGAAAACTGAAAAATGACAGTGAATTTGTTTACTGGCAGGGAAATTGTTTAATGCTTATAGTTTTATTAGAAGAGCCTACGGCTTTAAACACTTTAACCAATATCCTCAAAGTCTTTCCTTGCAATTTTGTCACAAGTTGTTCATGAAATACCAATCTAATTTATGATATACAAACGTAGTTAAAATAAATTCCACCCTTTTTCTTCTTGCAGGATTAAGTTCACAGTTCGACTGCTTACCTAATGGCGCCCCTATCCAGCTGCTCCTCGTCTTGAATCTTCTTCTTCTCCTGGCAGACATTCTCCAGAAAGAACTGTTCCTCCTGCCGAACCTTCTCTTCGTGCCAGGTCCAGGTCTCCTTCTGCCAGGTATCCTCCTTCTCTCGTAATTGGATGTGCACATGGAGACCTTAGTTTTATTCGGTTCATTCCCCTACAGAAACCGCAGCGGGTATTTGAAATTCGAAGATACACTTTTCCTGAGGGTAAACCACTTGCATTGAGAGTGGCACGTGGTGCATTAGTGCCCATGCCAACCGAAAAGCAAATTGTTTTAAAAAAACATTCTTTTTTGTATATATAATATTCTGAGATACTTATATTTCTTACCTTCTTGAGTACAGATTGTATTTAAAGTCCTTATCTATTAGCCTTACTTGATATATTGACTCTAGTGGTGCTTAATTCCTTGCACGTTTATTATGTTTTTGCCTTGAGAAGCTGAGATAATTATTTGAAAAGTAAATGCTAATTAAAGTCTCTGCAAGTCTCGCTTTATATTTTATAATTTTTTTAAAGACCATTTTCAAATCAGTTACATTATTTTTCCATAATTTAAAACCTTGAAAGCATTGTAAGCAAACTTAGGGTCTGATCGAAAAACCCAAAACACCTTTTCGAAACAAAAATCATTTTCGCGAAGTTATGAGCATTTAAAATTTTAGAGTTGTTTTATAAAAAATAATTTCAGAACTCACAGCCTAAAACGCCCTCAAAGCAGAGGGAATAGGGTAATTTTTCTTGAAAATAGGGGAATAATAGGAAAGTAAATTTTTTTAAATAAAATTAACGTCGCTACTATATCGAATTCAATTTGAAAAGGTTTAAATTTCTATGAGTTTTAAATCGTAATATATTGCACTGGCATCAAAATACATAAATTTTAAACAAAATAGTGAAATCCTTGATTAAAAAAGATCAATTTTCAAACAAACAAAAAAAAATTTTCCACAAAATAATTGAATTTCCAAACCAAAAAATATGAAATTTCAACAAAAAATTAATTCTTCGTAACGTAGCTGAGTTTTGACTGAATCGTTGAATTTTCAACCCAAAGAAAAGAATTAAAAAAAAAAAATTTTAATGTTCAATTCCAAACAAAAATTCTAAAAAACGTACGAATTTTCAGGCGCAAAATATGAATTCTTAACAAAAAAGTTAATTTTCAAACAACTAGTCCATACCATACAGCCATACCACGCTGAAAAAACCAGTTCTCGTCAGATCACTGAAGTTAAACAGCGTTGGGCGCGGGTAGTACTTGGATGGGTGACCATTCAAGAAAACTGAGTGCTGTTGGCACATCGTGGCTGTGGTGAGCCCACACTTGTAGTTATTTACTACAAGAAACTATCCACCTAGAAACTCTACCTGAATCGGGTAGGGTCACGCCTACCCTGAAAGGGAAATGGCTTAATGGTATACTAGTCCAATAATTAAACTAGAGGACAAATTTTAAGGTAAAAAATGAAGAGCATTCGACAAAGCAGTCGGATTTTCAAACAAAAAAGATCAGTTCTCAACAAAAAATCTTTAACCAAAATAGATGAATTTTCAAGGAAAAAATAAAACAATTTTTACAAAACAATTGAATTTTAAACCGGAAAATATAAAGTTTTAATAAGAATTAAATTTTTGTTTAAATAGCTGAATTTAAAAATAAACTGTTCGATTTTAAACGAAAAAAAAAAATTTCGTACAAACAATTGAATTTTCTACCTGAAAAATGAATTTTCAACCAAATAGTCGAATTACTAAATGTTTCTTGGATGCGATATCTAATGTTCAAAATAAGCGTATAACAAGGCTGACAAAATATTACTTTTTGCAAAGAACCCACTTCTTGATTTAAAGAAAAGAGCTAAAGAATTGTTTTAAAAACAACTTGATATATAAAAATAGACGCAGCTTATAATGAAACAAATACTTTAGTAGACCTAATTAATAAAGTTCATGATATTTTTTGTACAGCAATAGCTAACTGAATATATAGATTTATTTGAATACAAAGATGTTCCTTTATTGTTGCAAACTCATGCCATTTGACATTGAGACATTCTTTTCTATCTACTGTAGTATTGTCTCACAGAAGGAAATAATTTTAGGTGTATCATTAAAAGCCTATACAAAATTTTCCCCTGAAATATTTTCGTCGGAGCTTAAAATAAGAATTTTTTCAGCTGTATGCGCGAAATAGAGTCTGGGGGATTGAAAAAATGTATTAGCTTTAAGAATGGTAATACATTGACTTTTTATTGTGATTACTATCTAATTGGAGGATTTTGATCCTACATCGGTTCACAAACAAAAATGTATTTTACTTTTACATTTTCTGAAAAAGAATCATGGTGTAGAGGATTTTGGTTTGAATATCGTTTACATGTACTATTCTATAATTCGCACTGATTGGATTATTGTTGCTTATGGGAGTTTCATCCACTTCATCTCGGTTCAATAAGTCAACCGCGCCGCTGTTCATGTTTATTTTCGACCGTTTTGCAACGCCATTAATACGCGTATATATTCCACGAAGAAATTTGTTATTACGCTCTAATATTGCCAAGACGTCACCAGCGGCTGTTGTTAAAACAATTCGCTCTTTGGATGGCATGGGCATAGATGCCATACGTTTTCCTCTCAGTTCAAGTAATTTATCCTCAGGAAAAGTGTATCTTTGAAGTTGGAATACCCGGAGCTGATTTTTGTGGGGAATAAGCCTGATGAATCTAAGTTGTTCAAGTGGAAATCCGAGTATGATTGAAGGAAAAAGATGCCTGGCAGGAGGAGACTTCGACCTGGCACGAGGAGAAGGCTCGGCAGAAGGAAGAGTTCTTTCTGGAGAACGTCTGCCAGGAGAAGAAGAAGATTCACGGCGAGGAACAGATGGAATAGGGGCGCCATTAGGTAAGCAGTCGAATTGTGAACTTGATCCTGCAAGAAGAAAGAGGATTAAATTTATTTTAACTACAATGATATATCATGAACTCATTGTAGCAAAATTGCGAGGCAAGACTTTGAGGAGATTAGGAGAAGTATTTAAAGCTGTAAGTTCTTCTAATAAAACTATAAGAATTTAAAAAATTCCCCACCAGCAAATTGCATTTCAGTTTTTAACCGAAAAAGGTGAAAAGGTGACTTTCCAAAATAGGAGCAATTGGTGACACTCTATGAAAACTCTTCAGTAGCGAAGGGATTATATTTATTCATTATACTTACCAATAGAATTTAGTATAACGAATATGCTGAAGATCACAATGTGAACGATCCTCATTTTTTCAAAATACAGGAAAAAAATAATAATAAAGAATTTTCAGAACAGCGTAATCAATTATTATTGCGATGTTTTGTGTATACATACTATTCTAGAATACTTATATTTTTCACCTTCTTGAGCATAGATTGTAAAGAGCGCTATCTCTTAGCATTACATGATTTATTACATCCAGTGATGTTTAATTCCCCGCACTTTTATCACGTTTTCACCTTAAGAAACTCAGATAATATTTTTGAAAAGTAAATGCTAATTAAAGTCTCTTCAACTGTCGCATTAACCTTTGTAATATTTTCAAAGACCATTTTTGAATCAGTTACATCATTTTTTAATATATTCTAATTCTGTTCAGAATTATAAGCAGACTTGGGGTCAGATCGAAAACCCCAGAACACCGTTTCGAGAAAGAAATCATTTTTGGGAGCATTACAAATGTTAGAGTTGTTTTACAAAAAATAATTCCAGATCTGACAGCCCTTTGTCTCCAAATTTTTTTGTCTCCCATTGTCTCAAACTTGGGGAAATGGGGTGATATTTCACGAAAATATTGATGGAAAATGAGTGTAAATTTTTCAAAAATAAAATTAAAATAGGTACTATATAGAGTTCAATTTGAAAGTATTTAAATTTCCCAGATTTCAAATCGTAATACATTGCATTTTTAACAAGATAGTTGAATATTCAACAGAATACATTAATTTTTAACAAAATAGTAGAATCGTTCCCTCAAAAACGTCAAATTTCAAACAAAAAACAAATAATTTTCTAAAAAACAATTGATTTTCAACCCAAAAATATGAAGTTTTAACAAAAAGTTAATTCCTTATAAAATAGCTGGCTTTTTACCAAATTGTTGAATTTTCAAACCAAAACGATGGATTTTCAACAATTCAATTCTCAGTTAAATAGTATATCCATGATAGTTGACTTTGATACCCAAAGAAAAGAATTTTTAACAAAATAATTGAATGTTTAACCCAAAAAAAAGATGTATACAAAACATTTGAATTTTTAATCAGAAAAAATTAATTCTAACAATAAAGTTAATTTTCAAACGACTAGTCCAATTTCACTGGTCAACAAAATACGATCTATGTGTTTATGGAATGAGATATATCATTTCCAGAGTAGTTTTCTGTGCTGAATCCAAATCCTCAAAAATATCCATTTACCGAATATTTTATTTTCTATATAATAACCATATTCTATGGTTGAACCAAACAAATTTTGTTAATTCAACTAAATCGTTTTCTGTGTGTACTAAGTTTGAACAAAGATTTACAACTCGATCCATGATATCAATTCAACAATTTCAAACTTTGGTTTGCAAATGCAGTAAAGACAAATTTTGTGAAACTTTCTGTTCAACTCATCGCCGAACCTAGAAAATAATTCCAAAAAATGTGTAGAGTTCATAAAATTCGAGATTCGTCGCTCTTGTTCACTTCGTATTAGATACAAGGCCAGACCTCAAATATACTCATTTTCGAATTTGGAAAATCTAAATATAATCTTTGATTTATTATAATGTTATTAGGAGTTATTCGCTTTTTAGTATTAACCACTAAAGCATTTCTCGACATTACAGAGAACTTTAAAATTTTAAAATTTTCGAACGAATTCTGTTGCGCATACGCAATTTAACTGATGCCATTGGACGTTGAGACATTCTTTCCTATCTACTGTAGTGTGGTCTTACATGAGAGAGTAGTTTCAAGTACATTATCATAAGCCTATATTAATTTTCCTCCTGAAATATTTTCAGCGGAGAACAAAAAAAACTTTTTTATCTTGATCCGACATCGGATCACAAACAGTGATGTATTTAACTTTTACATTTTCTTACATTTCATTATAGTGTGGAGGATGTTGGTTCACAGTTTGTTTAAATTTGATATTCTATAATTCTTATTGATTGGATTATGTTTGCCTATGGGAGCTTCATCTATTTCATTTTGTCTGAATAAGTCAACCGCGTCGGTGTTTATATTTTTTTTCGCCCGTTTTTCAACGACATCAATACGGGTATATATTCCACGAAGAATTGTATTATTACACATCAATATTGACAAGACGTCACCAGTGGGTGTTGTTAAAACAAGTTGCTAATCGGTTGGTATAGGCACATATGCACCACGTGCTACTCTCACTTCAAGTGGTGTACCCTTAGGAAAAGTGTATCTTTGAATTTCAAACGCCAGGTGCGGTTTCCTGAGGGGAATAAGCCGAATAAAACTAAGCTCTTCATGTGCACATCTGAGTACGAGAGAAGGAGAATACCTGGCAGGACGAGACCCGGACCTGGCAGGAGGATATCTGGCATGAAGAGACCTGGACCTCTCACGAAGAGAAGGCTCAGCAGCAGGAAGAGTTCTTTCTGGAGAATGTCTGCCAGGAGAAGAAGAAGATTCACGACGAAGAAAATATGGAATAGGAGCGCCATTAGGTAAGCAGTCGTATTGTGAACTTAATTATGCAAGAAGAAACTCCTTGTGGCAAAATTGCCTGGCAAGACTTTGAGGACATTGGGTGAAGTGTTCAGAGCTGTAAGTTCTTCTACTAAAACTATAAGAATTTAAAAAATTCCCTACCAGTAAATAAATTCACTGTCATTTTTCAGCTTTCTACAGGTTTAAAAAAAATTGAAGCTCTTTTTAATAAACGTGAATAAAACCTCAGGCATTGTGGATTGCAATTTTCAATAAAATTTCAGTTCTTTAACCGGAAAAGGTTAAAAGGTGACTTTCCAAAATAGGAGAAATTGGGAACACTCTGTGATGATTGTTAAGTAGCAAAAGAATTATATCAATTTATTTTACTTACCAATAGAATTCAGAATAAAGACCACAGTGAAGATGAGAGTATGAACGATCCTCATTTTTTTTAATACAGGGGGAAAAAATAAGAAAGAATTTTTAAACAGCGTAATTGATAATTATTACGATGTATTTTTGATGTATACTATTGTTATACTTATACTTATATTTTTCACCTTCGCGAGCATAGATTGTATAGCGCTTATCTGTTAGCATTACTTGATTTATTGAATCTAGTGGTACATGCCTATTAAATCTTTGAAACTGTCGCTTTAACTTTCATCATTTCTTTGAAGACTATTTTCAAATCAGTTACATCATTTTTTCGTAATTTCAAAAAAAAATTTATTTCAAAATTTAAAAAATTTAGAGCAATTTTAAAATTTTTTAAAAAATTAAGAGTTTTTGAAATTTTTCTAAAATTTTCTAGTAGATGAGAAAAATAATCGCAAATCATCCTGATGATATTTTTGATTTTGATGAAAATTAAACAAGGTATATGATTTCCAACATTATGAAAATTTTCAAAAATTTGAAAAAACTATTTTTCTGATAGATTAAGAAATTTCAATCTAAATTTTTACTGAATATAAAATATTGTTCGAAACTATACCAATAAAATTTTTCGATTAGACCAATTTTCCTGATGTCATTTTCAATTCTACTAAATTATAATTTCCACCGTAAACTACCCTTCGGTAGTTTAAAAAAAATCCAGATAATTGTCAAAAATGACAATTCTCGAAGTGTCAGAGTCCCCAAAAAATTTTTAATTGCATTTCTGGCTATTGAAATCACTTCCGACAACTCTCCTGATGCACCCCTTTCACCCCCAAGTTTTCAAATTATACCTAGGGTGGTTTCAAAAAGAATCTTCAGATGAATGTCAAAATTGACAATTTTCAAAGTATCATATTCCCAAAAAAATTTTAAATTGCATTTCTGGCAGCACGCTGCCACGTAGTGACGCGAATATGTACTCTGAAAGCAATCGCCAACGAAAAAAAAAGAATGGTAATAGGGGTGCTTCAGAATGATTTCTGGAAGCGTTTTAGAATTATCATTAAAATTTTTTTGGGGACTTTGGTACATTGAAAATTGTCATTTTTGGCATTTATCTGGAACTTCTTTTTGAAACCACATCTAGGTCTCATTTGAAAAATTGTGGATAATAGGGGTGCATCAAGAGCGTTGTCGAAAGTCATGCCAATAGTCATAAATGCAATTGAAATTTTTTTGGGGACTTTAATAATTTGAAAATTCTCATTTTTGACATTTATCTGGAAATTCTTTTTGAAACCACCTCTAGGTCTGATTTGAAATTTTGTGGATAATAGGGGTGCATCAGGAGAGTTGTTTTTATACTTTTAAAACATTATTGATAGCGAGGGATAGGTATGTATGACCTAAGGGTAGGTTTTTGTGACACTTATTATAGGTCATCGGAGAGAAAAAAAAGAGCAAAAAAAATCTCCGCTAACAGTTATTTCGGAATATTATTCTTTTTCATGCGTTTTATATAAGTACATGTAAGTTCCGCTACATAAATTTACGTGGAAGGGTTGTTTCCGGACGAAATTAAATAAGGGGTGAATTTTCAAGTGTGAAGTAATTAATTTAGAGTTCTAAATCATCTTTACGTTGTTTAAGGTTGTTTTTACACTTTGAGAACATTTTTGATCACGATTTCATTATAATAATTTTTAGTGAGTTTTCATCTACAAAATATATTCATTTAATATTATTTTGACCAAATTATGAAATTGAAATCAAGGCATCATAAACAATGTGGAACTCGCAGTAAAATTTATTTAAAAAATGATAAATTAAACAAATAATGTTTATTTGTTTGGTGTACATCAGTGATCATATGAAAAAATATATAATCAAATAAAGACTTCGTATTTCAGACACGTGTATCATTAATATTAGTTAACCTTGAGAATCTGAGATCTTTTTATAACATGAAATCTAGTTTATTTGAATTGTTTATGAATTTATAATTGTTATATTTTAACAAACATAATGAAGTTATGTTATTTTCAGGAATATCTGTAGAAATTGAGGTGATTGAGGGAAATTCAAATCTGAAAAACCTGAAATTAAAATATTTGACCACAAAACTTGTTCTTATCATTGGTGCTTTTATTTTTTGAGAAAGTTTTGTGAGTAAAATTTACTTTTACAACATATTGAAATAATTTTAGCAAAAAAAAAATTTTTCACTGCATCTTGATGGTGATTTTTGTTTAAAAATGCTAATTTGCGATGAAAAAAAAACTATTTAAAATCTTGAGAAATTTTGAGTTTTCTTTTTAGCTTTATGATTCTATATCGAAATCATTTTTTTAAATATTAATTTCCAGCGGAAAGCCCTAACATAAAACATGCATGATATTCTCAATAATTTATTAGATAATTTGAAAGTTTTATTTACTGCGCAAGAGTATTAAAAAGCACAAATATTGATCTATTCCCATAATGCCTAGTACGATTTTCAAAAAAGCTTAAGATGAAAAAGATAGTTTAATAGACCTAATTAACTAAGTGCGTGATATTTTGTATGCAGCAATTGCTAACTGAATATACAGACTTTATTTTAATACAAAAATATTCCTTTATCGCTGCAAACTGATGCTATTTGACGTTGAGACATTATTTCCTATCTAGTGCAGTATGGTCTTACATAAGAAAGTAATTTTGAGTACATGATGATAAGCCTATATTAATTTGTCTCCTAAAATATTGTCGTCGGAGAATAAAAAAACTTTTTTATCTGTTCTCGAGAAATTTTACTTCCACATTTTCTTAAATTGAATTATGTTGTGGAGGATTTTGGTTTACATGTTGTTTAGATGTGATATTCTAAAATTCTTGCTGATTGGATTATAGTTGCCTATGGGAGTTTCATCAATTTCATCTTGGTTCAATAAGCCAACCGCGCCGGTGTTTATATTTATTTTCGCCCGTTTTCCAACGTTATTAACACGAGTATATATTCCACGAAGAACTTTATTACTCATCACCAATATTGCCAAGACGTCACCACTGGATTTTGTTAAAACAATTTGCTCGTTGGTTGGTATAGGCACTAATGCACCACGTGCTACTCTCAATTCAAGTGTTGTACCCTCAGGAAAAGTGTATCTTCGAATTTCGAATACACGGCGCGAATTCCTGTAGGGAATAAGCCGAATGAAACTAATTTCTTCCAGATGAAATCTAGTTACGAGACATGGAGAACGCCTGGCAGGAGGAGACCTGGTCCTGGCACGCAGAGAAGGCTCGGTAGGAGAAGAAGATTCACGACGAGGAACAGATGGAATAGGGGCGCCATCAGGTAAGCAGTCGAATTGTGAACTCAATTCTGCAAGAAAAAAGAGGATTTGATTTCTTTTCACTACGTTATAATATCATGAGCAACGTTGGGATATCATGAAGTCCTTATGGCAAATTTGCGAAACAAGATTTTGAGGACATTGATGGAAGTGTTCAAAGCTGTCTACCTTTCCATTTGGAGTCTTAACTAAATAATTTCTTCTAATAAAACTATCAGAAATAAAAATTGCTCTACCAGTAAATAAATTCATTGCGATTTTTCGGATTTATTCTGGTCTCAAAAAAATTGAAGATCATTTCAACTCACGCAAATGAATTCCACGGCTCTGTAAATTGCAATTTTGATAAAAATTATTTTTTTAACCGAAAAAAGGTGGAAAGGTAACAAATTTACAAAGTAGGGGAAATAGGTGACACTCCGTGATGACTGTTGAGGAGCAAAAGAATTATAATAATTTATTCTACTTACCAGTAGAATTCAAAATTAGCACCATGGTGAAAATCAGAGTACAAATGATCCTCATTTTTTTTAAATACAGGAAAAAAATAACGCAGAATTTTGAGCAGAGCGTAACTAATTATTATTACGATGTTTCATTTATATATACTATTATGAGATACTTACCATTTTCACCTTTACAAGCATAGGTAGGAGAGTGCTTATCTCTGAGCATTAATTGATTTATTAAATCCTTTACTTTACCTTGAGAAACTTAGATAACATTTTTAAACAGTAAACGCTAATTAAAATCTCTTGAACTGTCGCATTAACTTTTGTAATTTGTTTTCAAACCACTTTCAAATTACTTCCATTATTTTTTCATAATTTCAAACTTTGTAAAGCATTGTAAGCAAACTTAGGGTCCGATCAAAAAACCCAAAACGCCGTTTCGAAAAAAAATATCATTTTCGCAAAATTATTATCGATTGAAAATTTTATATTTGTCTTAAAAAAAATAATTTCAGATTTCAGAGCTCAAAATGCTCTCAACCCAGGGGATCTAGGGTGATTTTTCAGGAAAATATTGATGTAAAATAATTTTCAGCAAAATACATGAATTTTAAACAAAATAGTTGAATCCTTAACCAAAAAATATCAATTTTCAAACAAAGAAAAAGGCTGTGTCTGGTCGCCTTGAAAAATTGGGGGAGTAGAAAAGGGACATGAATTAGTCGTCCCTAATTTTCGGGACGACTAGCCAAGTTTATAAAAAAAAATTAGACTAGTCTTCCTGAATTTCGAGACGACGAGACATTTCGAAAAAAAGAATAATTTTCTACAAAACAATTCTCTATAAAATAGCTGATTTTTTTACCAAATTCTGGAATTTTTGAGCCAAACAGATGAATTTTCAAAAAAGTAGTTTTAGCTTTTAACAAAAAATAATTTAATTTTCAATCCAAGAGGAGGGAAGTTCCGCTAAAAAAGAGGGTTCAACAAAGCGATTGGATTTTCAATAAAAAAATATGAATTCTCAATGAATAATGTAATAATTGATATTTTAACCAAAAAAGACGAATATTCAACAAATTAATTGAATCTTTCACCAAAATAGAAAAATTTTCAAACGAAAAAAAGCGAATTTCTTGCAAACTAGTTGAATGTTTATTCCTTCAAAATGAAACAAAAAAAAAAGATTTTTTAAAGTTAAACCCAATAAGATCGAATTTTCAAACAAACAGTTGATTTTCTGACCAAAAATATTAATTGTCAACAAAAAAGATACTTTTATACCAGAAATTGTTAAGTAAATAGTTGAATTTTCCACCAAAAAATATGTTCTTTGAACAAAATTGTTGAATTTT
>CAKNYM010050131.1:24879-77966 GCA_932195095.1 Andricus curvator | reverse complement strand
TTTCAGGGTAGGCGTGACACTACCCGATTCGGGTAGTGTTTCTAGGTTTTTCTTGTAGTTATAAATAACTACAAGTGTGGGCTCACCACACCCACGATGTGCCAACAGCACTCATGTCAGTATTCTTGAATGGTCACCCATCCAAGTACTAACCGCGTCCAAGGCTGCTTAACTTCAGTGATCTGACGAGAACTGGGTTTTTCAGCGTGGTATGGCCGTTGGTATTAAAAACAACTTGTATTTAAAAAACCGAAAAAAATCATAATTAACGCCAAAAACTCGTAAAACCCAATTTTTCCCTAATGGGTTTTTTTGGTACCTTATAAAACAAACATAAGAGGGTGATATTTGAAAAGTAATTGTATTTCGGTGCCTCAGCCTCAAGATAAAATGTGTAGCAACGTTAGTTGCCGTGAGTTCCGCCACGATATCATAAAATTAGAAAGTATTTTCCACCACCCCTAGGTGTCGCCTCCGCCGCCCATCCGCCTTCTGTCATTCCGTTGTTTCGTGCGTTCCGTAAAGATCGTGAAGCAAGAAAAACTTGATTTATTGTGTAATTTTTTCCATTCCTATCATTTAAAAAATGGGAAAAAGAAAAATACAAGAATCAGAGAGCCGACTACTAAAATAGATAAGAAGGCCTAAACAGAAAGTCAAGAAAAGCGTCAAAAAGCGCAGAAGACGTCGCCCACACAATCGAGTTGTAGAGCCTCTCACAACTCAAGAATGGTGCGTCCCGTATATTTGCTTCTCAAGGCAATCCTGATGGAAGGCGTCACCCGAAACAGGCTCAAGAAGAAGCTCCTCTACGGAGGGTAGCCACCAAAACCAAAATCCATGAGGCTCATTACATCAAAAGACCCCTCCTTAAGACTCTGAGCGAATAAGCGATGATCTTTTGTCAATAAAGAAGTTTCCTCAAACGGAACATGATAAATCAAGCAAGGGAGTAGATAAAGAAGACGCTGATTTGGACCACCTGGATGGCGACCGCTTTACAAAAAACACGGTCAATGAACTGATTGATAAATCTTTTGCAAACTTATAGCAAAGGGTGATGCGACTCGGTTTGGAAAAAAAATGCGGGAAGACCTAACCGAAAAACATCCTCTACCAGAAAACTGTGTAACAATGTGATCCCTGGCTTCAAACCGGAAATTAAAAAACATCATAGGCACAACTGGAGAAACACTTTGGGAAAGGCGCTAACGCGAATATTAGATCTTCGAAAATCCACTGAAGCCTCCGACTCGTCAAAGCAGTTTGCCAGAGAAATAACCTCAATCATAAGTGATGCGGGAAAGATCTTGACCGATTTGCACCGTGGCATATCCCTTACCAGAAGAAGCTCATAATTTCTATTTTAGAAACAGAATGTAGAAGATATATTAAACTATTTAAAGATCCCTCAGGATCTGTAGGGTTTGCCATTAACATAGGAAAATGTGCGTAAGCCCTGAAAAAAGTTGCAAGTTTCTGGGTTTTAAAATAAACAGTCACTCATTTACCATGAAACTCCCAGAAGAAAAAAGACAATCCATAGAGGACTTTGCCGAAAGATTCAAGTCAAATAATACTTGCAGAATCAAAGAACTTGCAAGATTCTTAGGCACACTAGTAGCAGCATGTCCAGGAATTAGTTCTGGGCGGCTTCATACTGTACAAAAAGTAACGAAACACCTAAATAATTTTCCAGGTAGAATATTTTTCAAAAGGGTCAAGGTCATTCTTAAAGTAACTTTCAACCAGGAATCCAGTGGTGACCTTGAATTCGACCTTGAGCTTCGCCTTCAAGGTTATTTCAAGGTCTACTTTGATTTTTTCAGTGGAAACTCCTATTTTTGACAACGGCAATCGCAAAAGCGGGAAATTTTACGTCCAAACATATGCTCAGGTCATGGGTCAAGGGGGACCTTGAACTTCAGCTGAAGGTTATTAAGCTTGACCTTGGTATGGGGCGGGTCCAATCTGTATTGCTGCAGCTCAGATGTTTACGAAAAACGTCGAGGTCTTTCTTGGAGTAACTTTTGACGAGAAATCCAGTGGTAACCTTGAATTTGACCTTGAGCTTGGCCTGCAAGGTCATTTTCAGGACCATTTTTTTTACATTTAGCGTTACCCGGGAACAACGAAGTGGACGTAGTAAAATCTGTTCCCTTCAGGTTCTTGAATTACGTGAGTCCCCTTGCCTCTCACGGTCGGGTTGCTTGATTTACGTGAGTCCCCTTGCCTCTCACAATCGGGGTGCTTGATTTGCGTGAGTTCCCTCACCTCTCACGTTCGGCGTGCTAGATTTAAGTGAGTCCCCTAGCCTCTCACATTTGATTATTAGCATTAATTAGCACAACATCTTATTTTAAGTGCTCCAATTGTTCTTAATTCACCCCTTGATAGTAAGCTAATCGATGATAAAAAGCATCAATAGCATTTTGGATAATTTAAATGGGAATGAGAGCTGACTCACCTATGATCCTTTGCCGTAATTCGTCTAAATTTTTGGGGTTTGTTTTGAACACCCGATCCTTCAGATAACCCCAATAAAAATTATCTAGAGGCGTCAAATCAGGTGACCTAGCTGGCCATTCAATTGTGCCCCTCCGTCCTATCCACCGATCAACAAATACCTAATCTAAGTAGGTGCGAACGTCTCGTCCGTAGTGAGCAGCTGCACCGTCCTGCTGAAACCGTATGTCTTCAAAGTTGTCTCCGGCAATTTCTCTGATTGCAGGAACTATTAAATGTCGAAGCATAGCTTCATAGTTTTGAGCATTTATGTTAACATCAATGAAAAATGGTCCTATAGTTCTATTATTAAGTATTCCAGCCCAAACATTTAATTTCTGTGGATACTGCGATTTATCTTCTCGCATCCGTTGAGGATTCTCATCTGCCCAATATCTGCAATTATGTCTATTCAAAGTTCCATCAAGTTGAAAAGTTGCTTCATCTGAAAAAGCTATGTTTGATGGAAAGTTAGGATCTTCAACTAGGCGATGGATAAAATTTCACTCTTTTTAGTACGTTGTGTACAGATGATATACTTATGTCATGCTCTTGAACAGCTCTGCGGATGGAATTATGCGGATTTTCAGTAAATAATAACAAAATATCTAGTGACTTCTCCTTATTTGTTGCTGACATTGGTCTGCCTGATCTAGGTAGATCTCTGATAATGCCGAGATTATTGAACCTACCAACTGTATTTTGAACGGTCGAGAAAGCAATTTGGAGTTCTACCAACCCTAAATGTTTCATTGAAACCATTCATTACTGTCCTGAGAGATCTTTCCACTTGACACCACACTCTCATCATGAGAAGTGTTATTCTTTCTCTTTCAGGGAGGCGTTGCATTTTGACTTTACGGACTAGCCCCTACTCAAATATCAATCAGAATCAAGAAGGTTAAACTTATAACGCAGATAAACGTTTTGAAAAAATGGAAATTGTAATCTGGTATTTTTACGTGTAAGCTGCACCTCATTTTTACATGTAAACTACTGCACTCATGATTGATAGAAATTTTTGAATGGTAAAAAAATTTGGAATTTGTTGCTTATTGAAGTATCAATTCATAACGAAGCTTAAACTTGTAACTATTCAGTTCTTTAATTTTTATTTATTTACTCATTATTTTATCAAATTTTTTGTGGAGAAAGTTAAAACTATACTTTTATCGACTTTTTCTATTATTCGTGGGTTTGATGCTAGCATAACTAATATTCAATACGCACATTTAGAAAAAAAATTTTCATTTATTTTTTTTAAAAGTTTTTTTCTTTAAAAATTTTTTTTTACCTTGAAGCTCAATTTCAAGGTCAAATTTTAGGTCACCATTGGATTCCTCGTTAAAAGTTACTCCAAGAATGACCTCGATCTTTTTCGTAAACATCTGAGCCGAAGCAGTACAGATTGGGCCCGACCCATAGCTGGGTCAAGCCTAAAAACCTTCAGCTGAAGTTCAAGGTCATCCTTGACCCATGACTTGAGTACATGTTTGAACGCAAAATTTCCCGCTCTTTCGATTGCCGTTGTCAAAAATAGGGGTTCCCGATTCAAAAAACAAAGTTGACCTTGAAATGACCTTGAAGGTTAAGCTCAAGGTCAAACTCAAGGTGACCACTGGATTCCTTGTTAAAAGTTACTGAGAGAATGACCTCGACGTTTCTCGTGAACACCTGAGCCGCATTAGTACAGATTGGACCCGCCCCATACCTGGGACAAGCCTAATAACCTTCAGCTGAAGTTCAAGGTCTACCTTGACCCAAGACCTGAATACATTTTTGGACGTAAAATTTCCCGCTCTTATGATTGCCGTTGTCAAAAATAGGGGTTTCCATTTTGAAAAACAAGTTTGACCTTGAAATAACCTTGAACGTGAAGCTCAAGGTAAAATTCAAGGTCACTACTGGATTCCTCGTTAAAAGTTCCTTCAAGAATGACCTTGAACTTTTTGAAAAATATTTTACCTGGAAAATTATTTAGGTGTTTCGTTACTTTTTGGACACCCTGTATAAACAACTGAAGAGAGAAAAATTCGTTGCTCTGAGAAAATCAGGCAACAAATTTGAGGGAAAAATTACAATCTCAGACAAGGGTGACCAGGATCTAGGACCGGCAACTATCAGAGGGTGACATTCACAGACGCATCTTGCTCTGAGTGGGAAAGTTTCTGTCACGGTGAGAAAGCCCATGGATGGTGAGATAAAAAATACCGAAAACTCCACATAAATCTCCTCGAACTGAAAGCAGCGTTCTATGAGCTGAAATGCTTTTCCAGAGACTGTCAAGAGTGTGAAGTTCTATTGAGGATTGGTAACACCATAGCAATTTCATATGTCAACAGGATGGGTGGAATTCAATTCCCCGAAATGACAAAAAGCAACAGAGCCCTACGGAAATGGTGTAGTATCTCCAAAAAGTTTGGCTATTTTGAAATAGACTTTTTCGCGTCTACGGCTAATGCGAAGTGCAAAAAGTACGTCTCCTGGCACAAGGACCTCGATTCCATCACAATATACGCATTAACAATAAATTGATCCGACGATTATTTCTAGGCATTCAGTCCCTTCTATTTAATTCTAAAAACTCTGCAGAAAAATTCAACTAGATGAAGAAAAAGGGGTTGTGGCAGTCCCCATGTAGCCTACATTACCCTGGTATCCACTCTTTGTATCCCTAATTATCTTAAAACTAAAGTACTTCAAACCCATTAACGAGATATTGGTTTGTCCATACAGGAAATCATATCCTCTTCACTAGACCCTTACCCTGGTTGCAGCGCTATTGTCAGAAAGGCCTTCGGCGGACGAGGAGACTCGGATCAGTTGTCAAGAATTATGATAGCATTGAACTCAAAGGGAAAGTTGAAACAATACAATTAGCCCCTCAGAATGTGGTGGCTCTTTTGTCAGAAAACCCACAACTCACTCTTCCAGAGTCCTTCTTCAGACGTCCTTCAGTTTTTTACGGAAAGCGAAAAAACTACAAAATCCTACAGCACCTTTAACATCTGCAGAGAAGCCTTATCACTGATTATGGTGAACGAGTTAGGGAGAGACACTACTATTTTGAGGTTTTTTAAAGGAGCGGCCTCACTAAGCCCTCCAAAACACAAATACGACGTAACATGGGACCCCCAGACAGTCCTAGATCATCTTGCTGCTCAGTGCATTCAAACATTAGCAGCAATTCACCTAGAAAACTTAAACTTGAGGGTTAAACTGATCCAGATAAAAATAACTGACAGAATAAAGACCACAGGAAGAAGCAAATACTAACCGATGTTGGAAGTCCAAAAATTCAACGACATTCCTGAGTTATGTGCAGCGTCGACACTCGGACAGGATTTATAAAGAAAACACTCGCTAAGAACAAGCGATTCCACAAAAGGAAATCTTCTCCTGACGTACAAAAAACGTTATCACACAGCCAGGTCTCAAACCACAAGCAGATGGATAAAAGGCGTAATTAAAAGGAGCGGTGTAGATACTAAATGCTGAAAAGAAGAAAAAGTTGGAAAATATAAATTGTTTGTTTTTCAAAATTGAATTTATCAGACTTACCAAATTTTTTAAAATGTGTTTTTACTAGTAAAAAATCCTCAAACATCTGAAAAAATGTTTTTGTCATTCCTGTAGATTGTAAAGATATTGTTTTAAACACTATTAAATAATTAAATAGTTCAATTTTTAATCGGCCAGTATTAATCAGTACAATCTAAGTAGAAGCACTTACATAAGGAGAATTCAAAATTGTAGAGTTTTGAACTCTAGTAGTTTGATAATTCACTAATGTATTGTGTTTCTCTCTTAATCTGAATTATTAAAATTTCACTAATTTCTAGTGAAATCCTACTAATTTATTTAGAGAAAAGTGAACCACTCAAATTTAGTAAAAAATTACTAATTCGATAGTGGAAAACTACTAATTTCTTAGTGAAAATATATGAATTTATTTGATGCTTTATTTCTTTATCAAGAAAAATGTATAGAAACGCAAAACGTGACAAATTGAAAAATATAATGAAAGAACGCAATTTTATAACATTTTCATATTTATTGAAACAATGTGAAGACAATATTGTAAAACATTTTGTAAATAGGCTACGTCATCTCCACCAACATAACGTATTTTCAAGGTAATGCTTAAAAATGAAAAAATTAATATCATTTAAACACTCGATCTATCTTACCTTCACTTATTTGCGTTAAAAATCAGCTTTTTAACGCATGTGATCTAACAGAAACGCTATTCAATCCGATAAAACACTACAGCACGCACCTGACACGTGTTGAATAGGATGGCCAGAAAAAAACTCAAAATGATTAGTTTCATTGGTAAAAGCACTAAAATTTTTCTTTGTGGCATGACAAACAAAATTGTTGTTGTCGTTCCTAACATTGAAAATATGAAGAATTTGAAAGTCCATCTATACAAATTTTTCAATACTAAGGGCTTTAGCAAATTTTGAAACAATAATTAATAATTATTAATTCCGAATTGACAGTGTTCGAAATTTAAAAAAAAGTATTTCGAACGATTTTGAATTGAAAATGTTATTATTCAAACAATTTTAGGTTAGGTAAAGTTGGAAAGGACAAAATTTCGAATGGAATGAAAATGATTTGAACTTTTATAGTTTCTAAATAAAATTGTTTAAAAATGAATGATTTGCAATTGAAAGTGTATGAAATTGAAAATTTTGAAATCATAAACCCTTAAAATAAAAAAATTTCAGACTAAAATTTTTTTAATTGGACAATTTCATTAGAAAGAAGTTCAAATTGTTTAATTTATAAATCAAAACGTTTAGAATTGATAAATTTTATTTTGAATGGAAGAATCTCGAAATTATAAATTATAAATTATAAATTCAAAACTAGATTGAATGTTTCAAAGTCAAAGCTTATGAAATTCTAGAATTTTGAATTGTCATAACATAAAAAATTGTTATTTAGCATTAAGATTGATTAGACAGTTTTTTGTTATTAAAAAATATATTTACCGTCATTTTCACCGTACAAAATACAAAATTTTCAATTATTAACCTTTAAAATTGAATTAGTCTTTTTAAAAAACGTTTAAAATGATGTCATTACAGCGCTGGGCAGTATTTCACAAAAATTGTATTTGAGGTATCTGAAATTAAACTACATTGAGACAAAATTCATTTGAAATACATCACGGGGAAAATACAATTAGCTGATGTAGTTCAAATACAGCTACAAAATACATTTGAGTACTTTGAAATATTATTTGAAATACATGTAAGAATTGTATTTTGTAGTTGAGATATTTTGTGTATTTTTTTGAAAATACTTTCTAATATCAGCATATAAAAATTATATTACAAATCCCTAGACTATATAATAAGTCTCGCAATTTTATGATCAAATAGAGGGAGTGCAAAAGAGTGACAAAGAGTGGGGAGAGTAGGGTGAAAGAGAGAGAGGAGAGAATGATCATGATGATGAGGAGAGAATGATGATGATGATGAGAGGAGGGGTGGTAAGTGGTGGCTAGGAGAGGGAATGGGAGAGGGAAGAGCGGAAATCAACTTGTAGGGGTGCGCAGTATATATGTGCTGTACGCAAGGCTGCGCATTGGTGACCTCCGATATGTAGGGGTGCGCAGTAGAGATACATGGCTCGTATAGCTTCACAGTGCCGTCTTGTAGTGCATAGATATGCGCAGTGGCCTTATACGATACATTAAACTGCGCAGTAGAATCATGTAATGTGCAGGACTGCGCAGTACAGATTTATAAAGCGCAGAGTTGAGCAGTAAGTGCTGCAATACATGGGGATCAACAGCAGACACGTATCATACATGAGTCTGCACAGTAAAGACCTACTAAATGTAGGGGTGCGCAGTCGAGACTTATGGTGCATTGAAACGATCAGTACAATTGAGTAGTACATTAAGCTGCGCAGTAGAGACCTGCGGTGCGCAGTAGAGGTGTATGGCTCCTGCAGATGTGCAGTGCAGTCCTGCAGTATGAAGGCGTGCGCACTAGAGATGTATGGTTTGTACAGCTGCGTAGTGTACTTCTGCAGTATATAGAGCTGCGCTGTGCAACAGTCACGTGTGGTGCATGAGTATGCACGGTGAATACCTACTGCGCAGCTATATGCCCAACAAATATCTACTGTACCGCTCTATACTCCATAAATACCTACTGCGCAGCTCTATGTCCCATAAATACCTACTGCGCAGCTATATGTTCTATAAATCCCTACTGTGTATCCCTGTATATCGTAGGTATCTATTGCACATCTTTACTTACCATATGTCTCTATTTCGCAGCCCTGCGCACTACAGGACTAATAATTCAACATTTAACACTTCATTTAGAATGAAGTGTTACAATTTTCATTTTTTGGAACAATTCCAAATAAAAAATAATTCAGTTTTCAATGTGTAGTTTTAAAATCATCTCATTTCTAAGGCTTGAATTTGACAAACTATTTTCTTAATTTTTCATTGTTTTGAATTTATTCTGGAGGCACTTATGTTAAGATTTTTTAGTTGCCAATACTTAAAAATTGTTCAGTAAAAAAAGAAAAATAGAAACCTTAATTTTTAAAAAGTCAAATTTGCACTACCTTCATTCTTGACCCTCAATTTTTAACCTTCTTGCATTGGAAGCAAACTATGAATTAGGATTAGATAAATTTCAAAGATTGTAAATATAATTAATAAGGATCATATTTTATAGTATCAAGTGACATTCGAAGTGACTGGATAAATTTTCTTGCTAAAAAAAATGATTTCTGATTTTAAAAAAAAATCACTGTCATTTTCACGGTTCAAAATTCAAGGATTTCAAATTTTGTGAACCTGTAAAGTTGAATTTTTCTGAAAACGTTAAAAATGAGATTCTTCCTAATCGGAATCTACCAAAATTATGCAATTTACGCTTGAGGCGTATTAATTAAACAATTTCAAACTTCATTTGAAAATTGAAGCATTCTTAAATTAGGATCTTGAAACTAAGTCGTCAAAATGACTTATTTTCAAACTGTGAATCGTGATTTTTAGAATTCTATCATTGTAATTTGAAGTGCAAAATTAATAACTTGAAAACCAAGGGGAACGATTGCAAGTTGAAGACAATTTTACAAGACGTCAAACTGACGTATATGTCTACTAAGAAAATGTCCCAATGACGGGAAAGAAAAAGTCGCGAGACAAAAAACACCCGAAAATCGATCTGAAACATAGGAGGTTCAATGTGATCACAATGAATGAATCGTAGATTATTATATATAATGAAGTTGAAAGTTGGGAAAATTACATAAAAGGCACTGAGGAAGATCTTCCTGGTCTTAAATGTTTATAATTACAAAAAAATCTTCAAAAAAATATATTTTTTGACCAGACAAACTTTGCTTAGCGCCTTTGATTTAACGAAGTGTCTACGTGTACCGAAAAAATCTGACTATTTGTACAAAAATTTCAGTGCGAATAGCCCTCTCACCCTGAAATTTGTACAGAAAAAATCCAGCTATTGGTACCGAAATTTCGGTATACGTGGCCACGACCTTTATTTAATGTTCCAGACTTTCAATTCGATATCGCCTTAAGGCATTTTTTTGGTGGTTTGTAGTTTCTCAATATTCATCTTTTATAATGAATGGTTAATTTCGCTCACCATGTAAGATGTAAAATAACTTGATACGCGGTGTAAAATGCGGACTCCCGATTTCAATCGATTCGCACTTAATCATCGTAAATTATGGGTGCAAGAGTATTCTAGTCGATCGGATATTAATGACTAATTGATTGCAATCACGCCATTCGCCGACCCAGCAAAGGACCGTCAAGGAAAGGCCCACAATGGAAATTTATTACCCAGCAAAGTTACACCTAATAAAAACCCCCGCACTTAAAATTCGAAAATTAATGATGAAATTTCCAAAGGTACAATTACTGACTCAAGAAGCCATACATAATCTATGTAAAAAGTATACCTTTTGTGCAAAATACACTTTTTCAATCTTGAACGGAATATTCTCTCTTAATCCGAATCAGTAAAAATTCAAGTAATTAAATTAGCACTAAGAATTTCAACTAAACACTCAGTTATTTTTCTAATTTCACCAAATGAAATAGTAAAATACATTGTGACGGGGGAAATAAGATGATTTTTCGCGGAAATAGTGAAATAAATTCTTCTGAATAAAATGAATTTTGTTACTATATTAAATTCAATTTAAAAATCTCTACATTTTCAACTTAAATTATGAATCTTCAAACAAAATTATTTTTATCAAAGTAGTTCAACTTTTAAGAAAATACTTGAATTTTTAACAAAAAGGGTTCATTTTCAACCAAACATCTAATAGTGAAATTTTCAGTCAAAATATTCAATTTCAATTTACAAAAATCGAATTTTCAGCAAAATAGTTAGCTTAAACTAAACAAGATAAATATTCAACCAAAAATGAAATGGTTAAATTTTCAGTTAAAAAAGTTAATTTTCAATAAAAAAAACTCATTTCCAACAAAATAGTTGAATTTTTAACCAAAGAGATGTATTTTTAACAACATAAATACCAAATACAACTGTTAACAAAAATCATCTCAAATATTTGAAATAGCACTGAACAAAATCTAAGTTTATAATCTCGTATCATACAATCACACTTACCCCTATCGACCCTATTTCAAAATATTTTAAGGAATTCTCAAGACATTTAATAATTTTTAAATATTTAAAAAATTGTAATACGTTTTAAAAGAATCGCCTGGAATTTTAGAAGATATGGAAGTATTTTATAGGTCATATAAAGCATTAGGATATTTAAAAGATTCCATGGTATTTTCAACTGATTTTAACGAATTTTATTAGAATCCCGAAGATTTTAAAGATTTCATGTGGTCTTAAATACTTTCAAGGTATACAAAAAAATTTTCCAAAATTTCAGGAAAGATGATTTTATTTTATCGAATTCCGCGGGTATTATTCATCCTAATAATTATTATTGTTATTATACTTTTAGATTGGCAGTTCATTATGTAGATTCGTTTTAATAAAACATTAATAAGCTTCATATCTTTACATTGATTTATTTATTTATTTATTTCATTTATCAAGCTTCAAATCTACAAAAAGATTTATTCGCTATAAATTATTTATTTATTTAGATTATATGTTTAGAACGCATTATCATACTGCAAAACATTAGAATAAAAGTAAAATATTACTTCAATTTTATTTTAAATCATTTTAAATTTTGAAAATGGGGGATATGGATTATTTTTCCTAGTATGTCATTCAAAAATATTTTAATTATTAACTTGAAATAATTTTAAAAAATCATTAATGAATCCTCTATAAGAAAGAAAATATATTTGCTGATTAATCATGATGAGAAAACAAAGTGTTCATTACATGAGCACCATACAATAATCATAAATTAAACAAAAGTACAAACACCTGATATCGAATTTATAGTTTTTTTCTTCTAATAAAAGTGCAATATGAACAAAATGTAGTCAAAAAGAGAAATCACTAGGAGTTATGATTATTAAAAAATCAGTTTTTTAATTTCGAAATTGGAATATACATGAATAAACAGCCTTATATTGTTATGTCTTGAAAGAATGACCGAAAATTATTTTAAAGAGAATTCAGAAAAATAGATGCAGGATTATATTCACAAAAACACTGAAACATTTAGACATAAATAGGCGAAGTATAAATCTTCTGTACTAGAAAATAATAAGTGTCTGAGAATGATAGGCAAAGATTTACATTGACAAAGGGATATAAAAAGATAGACATAAGTTGACGAGGTTACGAAATGGATTATTCAGTGAAGACATAGTATTGAAAAGAAGCAACTTGAAAAAATAGGGTAACTATATTTATTCAGGAGAATAAAAAATAAAAATTTTGTGCATTATAATCACAAAATTAATAACATGAATATTGACAAGGGATAGAGAAAGATAGACATACATAAGCGAGGCATAGACTGGTTTACATAAAAGTGAACTTGAGAAAAAAAAACATAAAATTAATATTTTAAGAATTGACTTGCATGGCGTAAAAACATTTAAAATGATAAAAAATGATAACCTTAAGAAAGATAGAGACAAGGCGGTAATTTCGATATTTCTGAGATATCCTGGAAGGTTTTGGGACATTTTTTGTATATTCATAGGTTCCCTGTGAGATGTCTCAAAAATTGCAATATCTCACGTGGATTATCCCGACGATGTCTGGGCTGGAAAAGAGGGGATAGTGTATAATTCAGTTATATATTTTTAAATATTGGAAATAATTATATAGAAGAGAACTGGAAGGGTTATGTCGCACGTTTGTTTGTTCTGCTGATTATTAATAAAGAGGCTGTAGTATAATTGTGTATCGAAAAATGAATGCCCCTGATACCTTTCAATTGATAAACATCGGAACTTCTGCCTCTCTCAAAAGAAAAAAAGAAAAATCTGCAAGTCTGTTTGACTTTGAACGATCGGGCATGATATCTCGAAGCGATAAGAGGCCAGTGGTGAAAAGTGCTGAGTTGTGATTATATTGTTGGGGCTGACTGGAATGGACCCGACTCTGTGTAATGCAGGGGACTATTGTGATTATTGAGAGGAAGACTGTACTTGTACAAAATTGGTTTATATAAATAAGATACCTGCAACCGCGATTCCATGTTGATGATTGTTATTTCGATGTTGCACCAATGGTGAAAATGTTGACACTGTCAGCCCCATGACGAGTTAATTTACCGTTTCATGAACTCAGTTTCACTTTGAGTTTCACCTCGTCTCTATTTGACCAATATAAAATGAAATTTCATGGCGCATATAAAGTAATATTATTTCTATATCACTAAAATTATGTTTTGTAAATGTTGATCGAAAACATGGTCTAAAAACTATTTTAAAGCATATGCTTTATCAATTTAAATATATACGGTCAAGTTTTTAACTAGATAAAATTTCTTATTTTAACAGTAGTTTTTGTAATTTAATTTTTTTCTCACTGTCGCTTCTCATCAGTTTTCAAAAAATGGTTGAACTATAATATAAATCATGGCTTAAATAAGTAAATAATGCTCAAATGAGGAGTCAGCGAACAAAACATGAGAAATCAATTCGAGATGATTCCTCAATAATTAGAAAAAGTATGCATTTAAAAAACACCAGAGATAGAAGAAAAAATCAAATAGGATCATATAAAGGAAACCATCTGCTTATCCAATATTATCGAATTATCGAATCTATCAGCTTGGACTTATGCAGTTTTTATAACATATGGAACATTTTACTACAAAATATATAGACTTTAATTCATATATTTTAACGGTTATCAAACTTTTGAAGCGCAATTTTAATGGGATAGAATCTTTTTTGTGAATCACGGGTCAGTAACCATATTACTCGAGTCCTGAAAATGCTAAAACCATGCATAACTCATTTTTTCAACAAATGGATTTATCATGTTTTGTTCGCTTATTCCATATAATATAGGAGTTTAAAAAAAATTTGTTTTCTTTTTAATAAATAATTTTAAAGATTCCAGCAAAAGAAACATTTATTTTCAAAATTGGTACCAGTAGAGATTGTAGAGAATGTTTTCTCTCGAAAAAATAAGCCATCACTTATTCAAAATTGAACCATTTTTCAAAGTTGGTAAGAAGCGATGGTATGAAAGAATCAAATTGCAAAAAATATTGTTAAAAGAATTATTTTTGTAATTTTCGCCATTTTTTCATGAAAAATAGTGTTTTTCATTTGAAATGATATCATTAGTAATATTATTTTAATTCTTAAAATCATAGAACTATTTTTTTCAGTGATCTGATTTTTGGTACAACTACTTTTAGGGGAACACAATTTCAAGTGTTGAAGTTCTAGAATACTTATGATTGAAATTTCAATTGGACGAACTTACAAGTTAGAGATAATTGAATTGATATTTCAATAAATTAAAATTTGATAGCCTTCCATTTGGAAGATCTTCAAGGTTCGCTGCAGCCAATCGCCACCACGTAAAGCAACTATCATGAATATCTAATATTAAAATTTCAACCTGTTTTTTACTTTTTCTATTTCTTTAACCGAATATATTGAAGGAATTCTCAAAATTGTCGAGAAATTGTTAAGATCTTGAAACATGATGAAGCTTGAACATCTACGTTAATGACAAAATGTTTACATATCGACACCTGAGTGGAATAAGGTGTTCGTTCTAAATCTGCCTGCAGAAGATGATGGTTTGTAGTTTGTTCAAAGAAGGTGTTTGTTCCGAATCTGCTCGAAAAAGGTTTTGGTTCGGAAATTTTTTAGTGCTACCACTGACATAGGGGATCGAACTTTTTAAAAGTAAAATTTCCTTTTTTTATTTATGCTTTCAGTTTATACTATTTTGCATTATTATATAAAACTATGATAATACAACACCACTTTTTACATTTATTTTGAAATCAGTATATTACGGATTAATTGAAGACATGAGAATGATAGCTGCATAAGGACCATATGAAGTTGGCACTTTGTTACATTTAAAATAACATATTCGAGGTGCCAACTTCATATGGCCCTTATGCAGTTCTGCCCTCCAAATGAAAATAGCCGCAACTGCAGTTCGGATAAGTCATATGTCACGTTTCCGAATCTTTTAAATTAGAATCAAATGTCCTTGATTCTGATAGTGTTTATTGAATATATATTTTGCAATACAATATACGTAATGGATGTCCATAAAAACTACGAGAATTAGGGCTATTTGAATCCCATTTTAAAGATTCGTAAAAGTTACAGATGACTTATCCGAACTGCAGTTACGGCTGTTTTCATTTGGAGGGCAGAGTTGTCATTCCCATGTCTTTAATTAATTCATAATATAGTGATTTTCGAACAAGTTTCGAACCAACACCTTTTTCGAGCAAACTCGGAACCAACACCTTCTTTGAACAAACTTCGAACTAACACCTTTTTCGAGCAAACTCGGAACGAACACCTTATGCGAGCAAACTACAAAACAGCACCTTCTGCAAGCAGATTTGGAACGAACACCTCATTCCAAACAGGTGTCGATATACTTTACTGACGGATATTATCGGACTACTAATCGGGTGGCCTATTGAAAATTAGACTTGACTTTGAAAGGTGATAGCGCATTGACAATACAGATAAAAACATTTTTTTCAACAATTGGAAAACTTATCAAATTCTGCGTTGAATGAGAATTAGTTAATGTAATATCGCCTTGTAGGTACTGAATTATCACGTGAGAAAGACAACAAAATTTCAATTTTTAAGGAATTTTGTAGCTCTAATTCAACTCTTGGTAAGAGCTAGAAAAATGAATTTGCTAAATCTTCACAGGTTCATGATAGAATAATTGTTATGTGTGAGCTTGTTGAATCAAAAATACATTGCCGCATCGTGTTTCGACGGTTTCGAGGCTTTCCAACTGTTTAAAAAAAATTTTTTTATCTATATTCTGGACGACGCTATCACCTTTTAAAGACAAGACTAATTTATAATAGGTGACCTGATTAGTGGTCCGGTACTATCCGTAGGTAGTGTAGGTGACCGCTTTGGGAAGGCGGGAATTACATATAGGTAACAGTTTGTAGGTACGATGAGGGGGAAATATGTTATATGAAATTGGTAGAGCAAGAGGTTAAAGGGGAGGACAAGGTCATGGGTAGATGATATGAGGAAGTTTGGGAGGGTTTGGGGTCATGGAATCGATCGAGAAGGGGATAAATGGTATATTTGAGAGGGCTGGGGACGGGGAGATGTCAATTTTGTAGCGGAGGAGATAGATAATGTAATAAAGAAGTTTTGGGAGAGGGTGTGTCGCAGAGGGGCAAGGGATGGGGTTTATAGGAGCAATAAGATGGGATAAAAGGTACAGGAGTAAGAAGTAGTGGGGCGATGGCTGAGAGGTGGGGAAGGAGCGAGAGAGAGGATGAGAGAGGAAAATAAAGCGTAATATAAAATTGAATGTGCAGAAGATGTTACTATTTAATTTTGTAAAGTATAAAATTACAATTTCCTCAAATATATCCAATTTAGCCATAATATGCATTAAGCTAGAATGTATTATTACAACTATTGATTATCAAAACAAAAAACAAAGGGCAATTCCAAGATTGAATTGTCTCTGCGTATGCAAATGAAGCATTGAACGGCAATATAAAGGAAGTTTTACAAGTTCCTAGACAGGATAGTTTTTCGCGTACTTGGGGGAGTATGGGACAAGTATTAAATGCGGAACTAATTAATGTTAACGAGTCGTTTGCGATTCATCGTGACACGAGATCTATTGTTCTTCGATGAACAGCGAAACATGGACAGGAGAAAAAATTTGGACTCGTGGCACATTATCAGCTTGCACATCGACGGCGGGTTTTTCGCTTGTAATTAACAATGCAAATGAGAGTCGCAATGGTGAGACAAAGCGCGCTGAGAGCCGCCTACACACCTATGTAAGCGCAAAAACCACACGGCTGCAAACACGTAAAATTGTCGTGCAGGTGTGCCGAACTGACCAACCAATCGGAAGGCCGAAACCTGCACGGGCGGGCCATCGGTATGGTACAATTACTACGCTGCACGACGCGCTAAGATGGTGTTAATTAGGGCCAAGATAAATAATTATCGATAGGACTTCCAGCGCGCGACGACATCCGGGGGTGGAGACAGCTGCGGGCGAATGGACAAATGTCTCGAGACCGGTGAACGGGCCCTGTGTCTTCTTCTTTTAGAAACAAGAATTCTTTCCTATCTTAACTTGAAAAAATACGCTTGTTGATACTGTTCATTTGAGTTTCTATATAATTTTTCATGGAAGCTCACCCAAGCGGAAACTTTATTTAAAAAATATCCCAGCCAGCGCCTTACTGTTGATTAACGAGGAAAAGTGTGCAATTATAATTGAATTAAGTTGCCGCACAATCTTGGGAGTGGCATAGGACCCTGTTTTGCCGCGACTAGCGCAGCAACGAGATTTAGCGCGTAATCGCATTGTTTTTGCGACATCTCATCTCTTATGAGCCCCGTCGGCAGGAGCCTTCATTACCAGCCACTAGAGGCGGACAACCGTTTAACTGTTTTCTCCCGTCTGATGGATAGCACGTTCACACGTTATTACCGGACACTTGGCCAGTTTTATGGGGCTAGATTGGTGCACTATCTTCCACTGAGTTCACGGATAGAATTTCAAAACAGCTTATTCGTTGATAATAGTGTACAGCTATATTATAAAAACCAAGCGAGGTAAATCAAACCTTACCGCATTTCCATCATACCCATGGGCTTGACGGTTTATGAGTGAACTTCAGTCGTAAACCTCTTTTCTCTTTCAAAATGTGGAGAGACTTCTAAAGCCAGTTTTTTAACTTTTTTTTATTTCAGCTCAAATTTCATAAATCCTTATAAGACTTACACTTTTTTCTTAAATTGCAATGATTTAAAGTTTTCAAACCCGGGATCAAATTTCCCATCGTCGATCTCGGTCTATCGCCCTCGCTAATTAAATTCTGAAGGCAAAGCGGGTTAGGGCCTCTCGCACGAACTCGAATCGTGGTCCCACCTTCGCTTTACGTGCAGAATTGCACATATACAGTCCCACACACACTTTCTTTAGCCTCTGCCCTAACCTCAACCCAACCACAAGTTGGCTAGATTGCAGACGATATAAATCTGTCTTAATGATATCACACGTCGGGGTGACGCTATCTCATTCTCTACACGTGAGAACGCGCTTGACACCTTGATCTGCCATTTGGTACCTGCTCATATATACAAGTAATCGTACGCGCAATAAGAGATCGCAACGTTGCGATTGTGCCTTGGGCCTCACATCTCATCGTCAACAAGCCTCCTACCTATTATTCTACAACTCTGCCTCATACCTTTACAGTGGGTGGTTATCGTGATGACTTTTTGACAAAGCGGTTACATGTTTTAACCTTGATATTTGTATATATGTAATTGTATATATGAGAAACTTGAAGCAGAATTTTTTCAAAAATATTTTAAAGATTGCATTAATAAATTTCAAACAATTATCTCAGAAAACAAACGATAAGTGGCTACCGAAGGTTCGACCAGTCTAATTTTTCGTGTACCAGGAATATATTCCCTAAATACAAAGAATATGACGAATATAAGAATATGTATGAATATGAGGGAATGTGTAGGAATATGAGAGAATATTTTGGAATATGTAGGAATATGTAGGAATATGTAGGAATATGAGGGAATATTTGGGAATATGAGACAATATTTCGGAATATATTCAAATTATGTATATTAAATTACATATTATATACATTCTCATCCTTTCCTTCAAACACCATAATTTTTTTATTTATGTTAATTTTGAGGCCTATTTTCTTCATGCTTATATTCAGTTTGCTCAACATTCTTAACAAATCTTCGATTCACTCTGCCGTAACAACCTTATCATCTGCAAACGCTAACCCACGTACCATCACTGTCCCAAGATCCACAAATAATCATAAATTCACGAAATAATAAATGAATGAACAAACAAATAAGGGGTCATCCAGAAACAACGTAAGGTGTTTTTCTGAAATTTTTAACCCCCTCTGCCCCCATGTAAAATACCGTGAGATTTGCTGTCCCCTCCCTCCCTCTCTAAATCTTGCTAAGATTTTATAAACTAAGGAAACCAAATTACATATAAAATATAAACTCTGTTAATTAAATAAACGTGGAAGCTTAACGAAATTAGTTTTAGAAAATTAAATGTGTTAATAACAATAAGTATTTAGTTACAATTTTAGCACAATTTAGTACAATTTTATAATATCTTCAGTGCCTGAAATGTTGCGAAGTCCGACCAACTTTGTGTATTCTATTACTATTATTCTTTACTCTATAAATGATCAAAAGTCCTATTTATTTATTGCAGGCTTCACAGACGTCCCCCCTTTTTCGGTTTTTACTTAAATGCGAACTGAATTATTATAACCCAATAAGAAAATCCAACTATTTTTGGTTGAAAGTCCATTCAGTTTTTTTGCCTTGAAAATTCTGCAATTTGTTGAAATTTGTTTCCTTTTTGACTAAAAAACTTTTCTTTGGTTGAAAATTCAACTATTTCGTGGAACATTCTTCTTTTTGAATTGGCAATTCTTCTCCTTTTGTAGAAATTTAATCTATTTTGGTTAAAAATGTAACTGTCTGGTGAAAAATAATCTGTTTAAGTTGAAAATTAATTTTGTCGTTGAAAATTCACATTTACGGGTTAAAAATTCAACTGTTATGTGGGATTCTTATTTTGGGCTCGAAAATTTAACAATATGGTAGACAATTCAATATTTTCTTAGCAAGGTCCACGAGTTTGTAGAAAACTTAACTATTTGGTCGAAAGTTGAACTACTTTGTTAAACAACTCATTTTTGTAGTTGAAGATTCATCATTTTCGTTAAAAATTAATTTCTTTAGTTAAAAATGTAATAATCTCGTTGAAAATTCCTTTTATTTTTTGGCTGAAAATTATTTTTTTACTGAAAATTTAACTATTACATTTTATGTGAAAAATTTATCTTCGTTAAATGAAAATTCAACTATTTGGTTGAAAATGAATATTTTTTTCTAGAAAAATAATCCTCTTGGTTGAAAATTAGTTGATGTATTTTGTTGAAAATTCTTCTTTTTTTGTATAAAATTCATTTTTTTTTTGTTATATATGCAACTGTTTGGTTGAAAATTAATATGTTTTAGTTGAGAATTCAAGTATTTTGTTGAAAATTCGTCTTTTTTGGTTAAATTCAACTGTTTTTGATTTAACCTTAAAATATTTTTTTGTTACAATATCCACTATCACATTTTTTTTTAAATTAGTCTTCTTAGATTGAAAAACCAACTCCTTCGTTAAAAGTTGAACTAATTTCATAAAAATTATTTTTTTTATATAAAGATTCATAATTTGAGTTGAAAATTAACTGTTTTGTACAAAACTCGTCTTTCTGGCTTGAAAATTCAATATTTTGGATGAAGTTTTTTTTTTCTTTATTGTCTGGAAAATCTTTCTTGGTTGAAAACTCAACTCTTGTTGAAACTTTGTTTTTTTTTTATTTGAAAGCTTATCTCTTTTGGTAGAACTTTCTTTTTTTTCAATTCAAATGTTTTTGTTTTAAGATGAAAATCTTGTCGGGGTTAAAATATTAACTATTACATTTTTTGTTGAGAATTCATGTTTTTTGTTTAGAAATTCAATTAGGTAATTTATATCAATTTAGAAAACCTAACAATTCCACGTCATAATCGGTCATAATAAAACAATAAACAATTTCAAAAATTAAAGTAATAATATGTATTGAAACTTAAACAATTTTGAATTAAAAGTATTTTAAACTAACAATCTAACATTAGTTATCCGAAGTCAATAAATTTTCAACTTGTATGAATGACAAGTAAATTATTATTCAATTTATGTGCAATTTATAATAATTGCAAAGGCACCAGATATAAAAAGCTATACAAATACAATCGGTGAACGGAAGGGAAGGAATTGGGGAATATAATATTTCAGAATATTTGTGAATATTTAGGAATACTTCGGAATATGTAGGAATACGGGGGAATATTTGGGAATATAAAGAATATCAAGAATATCTGGGAATATTGAAAGAATATATGGAAATATTTCGTGAGTGTACCAGGAACATCGGAGTGGTCGACCCCTCGGTGGCTACTGAGGAGGGTTTCCTCCTACGCTTCATCCCTTACATCCCTTAGCACCCTCCTCAACCATGTCGCCGTAGTTCCACCCCCTTTATATTCCTCAACTGTCCCTGTAAAATCTCACTCCCTCACCTCGTCAAACCTCTTCTTCCCACTAGACCTGAGCTCGACCCATTCATCATGTGACGAAGAATTTAATTCACACTGGAGAAACCGGGAAATGACCGAGAATGTGATTCAGTGGCCGGAATTTTTCTCACGAATGTGCTAGTATACAAATTAAAAGTGGTTTCATGTATTTGATTACTCTAATTTTAAGAGAGAATTTTCTGAGAGATTTTTCTGAGAGAATTAAATTTCACAGTTGCGACATGGAATTTCAGTAAAGAAATCTAATTTTGAGTTTAAAAAAGGATCATATCTCCCTGAATAATTATAATTTTTATTTGGCAATGACTAGTATTACGGAATTTTCCGTAAAACTAACTGGTCAAGTATAACACTAGGGCTAGTATGACGAAATTTTCCGTAAAATTAGCCCTGAATGACCTGGAAAAGGGGTAAATCTTACGGACAATTCCGTAACGGTAGACAGTTCGTTTTTATTTTGGGAGAATTTTAATTTTGAGTTTGGGACAAGGAATTTCAATAATGAAATATAAACTTGATAATCAGGACAGGGAATTCTCGTAAAAAATTATAAATTTGACTTTGGAACAGGAAATTTCGTAAAGAATTGTAATTTTGGCATCGGGATAGGGAATTCCTGGTCAAAACTGCGAAATTCCGTAAATAATATTAATTTTCATTGTAAGTTGACTTTAGAACAGGAAATTTCATTGAGAATGATAATTTTTACTGTAGGACGGGGAGATTCCGTAAAGAATAAGAATTTCAGTTGGTACACGGAGAGGCTTTTTAATATGACATTTTCCTATTTAGAATAGCAGGTATTATTATTTTCGGTAGTAAAATCTCAGGTAGGAAAAATTAGTAGAGAAATTATTAAACTATATAAAAAGGATAGAAGTAGTTAGTACTTCCTCTACTCCCCCTACACTCACCATACTTTCCCCTCCTTTCCCTACTTTTTGACCCTCTACTCACCCTAATTCCCTACTAATTCCCCATTCCTCAATTCCCCTCCCTTCCATGCCATTCTCCACCCCTCACTTCTTCGCCCCCCCCCCCTCTTCTTCTACCTGGAAATATTTGCAATTCTTTGAAAATGTGTGAATTCTTTTGAAAACTTTTAAAAGCCCTTAAAAATTTTTTTAATCATGTGAAAATTCTTTAAAATTCTTTAAATTTCATGGATATCGTACATAATCTTTTTAAATCTCTATTAAAACGATGCAGCTTCCTGTAAATCCCTTAAAACCCTTCAAAAACTGTGAAAATCCGTGAAATCAATTGAAACCTTCAAAATCCCATAAAAATACCTCATAATCCTTTCAAATCTGTAGAAATTCCTTAAAATCTCTGAAAATCCGTTAAAATCCCTGAAATTCTGTGAAATATTTCGAAATCTTACGAGATCCCTTAAAAATATTTGAAATTACTTTAGAATTCTGTGAAATCTTTCAAATCCGTGGGAATCTTTCTGAAGATCTTAAAGTCTCATAAGATAGATTAAAATCCATGAAATCTTTTCAAATCTTACTTAATCCTCTAAAAATCGTGGATAAACTTTGGAATCCTTTAAAATATCTTTGAATCCTTTGAAATCCCGTGAAATGATCGAAACCGTTTTACATCTCTCAAAATCCGTTCAAATCCTTCAATTTCCTTAGAAATATTTGCCGATCTGTTTATATCTCTTTATTATTATTATTATAGATTAGCAGTTCGAACTCGAAAGTTCATTGCCTCATCTACCCGAGACCGCCACACATCTCTATCTTGTGCATTCTCCATCCAGTTTAAGTAATCATGTCCTAGTTCTTTTAGATCATCCCTTACATTTTTCTCCCATCTGTTTCTCGGTCTGCCTAGGGGTCTCTTACCAGTCGGTCTCCCTCTTAAAACTTGCGCCACTGTTCTTTCATTGCCCATTCTTGCTACATGCCCAGCCCATCTTAATTTACGCGCTTTCATTACTCTATTAATATTTGCTGACCCGTAGAGAGCGTGCAGCTCATCATTATGCAGTTTTCTCCACTCGCCGGTCTCTTCGTCCCTTTTTGGACCATAGATTTTTCTAAGTACTTTATTCTCGAAAACTCTAAACCTATTCTCTTCTCCTTTCGTCAGCGCCCACGTTTCACACCCGTACATGACGACCGGCATTATTATCGTTTTGTAAATTCTTACTTTGATGTTTCTAGATAGCGATCGCGATTTTAGTAGCGTGTTTGCTGCATAATAGCACCTATTGCCAGCGTGTAGCCGCGCATTGATTTCCGTTTTAATCTTATTTTCGCTAGTTATAATAGACCCGAGGTATTTAAACTCGTTAACCCTTTCGAATTTCATATTTCCGGCCATTAGATCCCCGTCTTGATTACTTTGTCCGGACCTGACGACGGTCATATATTTTGTCTTCGATTCGCTAACTTCCAAGCCAATCTCTTTGGCTTTTGCGATCAAGATTTCTGCATTTTTAGCTACCGTTTCTTTATCATCCCCTAGTACGTCGAGATCATCCGCATATCCAAGAATTTGTATTACCCCATTGAGGGTAGCACCGGTCGGATTCGCCTGCACTTGCCTAACCACGTATTCTAAAACTAAGTTAAAAAGGACGCACGAAAGTGCATCGCCCTGTTTCAGGCCATCGCGGATCGAAAACTCTTCAGATAAACTACCGTTTACGCGTATTCTACCCTTACTGCCGCTTAAGCAAATTTCGATAAGTCTAACCAATTTTCTTGGCACACCCAAGAACTCTAGGATCCAGTACATTCGCGCGCGTATAATAGAGTCGTAAGCTTTTTTAAAATCGATAAATAGCTGATGTACTGCTTCTTTAAATTCCCATTTCTTTTCTAACAGTTGTCTAATTGTAAACATTTGATCGCTTGTAGATCGGTTTCGGCGGAATCCACACTGGTAATCCCCAATGATTTCCTCGGCAAAAGGAGTTAGTCTACTTAGGATAACATTAGACAGGATCTTGTAGCATGAAGGCACAAGTGAAATTCCCCGATAGTTGTTACAGTTAGTTTTATCGCCTTTTTTAAAGATGGGAATAATGATAGAGGTATTCCATTCTTCCGGCATGCGTTCTGTTTTCCAAACTGCGCGTATCAATTTACAAATTTGCCTTGTGAGGCAAGGGCCTCCATTTTTTATCAGTTCTGACGGTAGGTCATCGATGCCCGCGGCTTTGTTATTTTTCAACTTCTTGATGGCCATTTCTATTTCTATATCAGTAGGATCGTTAATTAATAGATCAGCAGTGTGGATTTCGCCGAGATTACCTTCAACGGGGGCTTCACGTACATTTAATAGTTTATCGAAATAATCTTTCCATAAATTCAGTCTCTCTGTCGCATCGGCTACTAGATTGCCATTTTCGTCCCTCATTACTTCCGTTCTACTTTGAAAGCCTTTCCTTATAAAATTGATTCCCCTGTACATCTCACGCGGGTTATTTTGTTTATTATGCGCTTCTATTGCTAGTATTTTATTCTTTTCCCACTCCCTTTTCTTGGATCTATAGAGCCTATTTGTACTTTTGCTAATCTCGAGATATTTCTTATGTGTTTGATCGCACTTATTTTGTAAACTACTTAGTCTGGCCTTCCGACGTTTCTCAAACCAGAGTTTGCACTCTTCGTCAAACCATGGTTTGCTTTTGGTTACTTTCTTAAAACCTATCGAAAGTTTCGCGGCTGCCTTTATCGCCTTTTTCGTATTGCTCCACAGGGTTTCCGGGTCCTCCTCGCGATTATTGTTATCGTCTCTCTGTTCTTGGAGAGCGTCGAAACTATTAGAAATCTCAACTTGGTAATTTAATGTTTCTGTTGCTGTTTTGAACTTATCTATATTGAAACGAACTGTTGGCTCTGTGCGGCTTGTTTTCTTACTTAGCGCTAGCCTAGATCTTAGTTTTACTATCACGAGAAAATGGTCTGAATTTAAATCCGCTCCCCTATACGATCTTATATCGAGAATGTTTGTATGACGTCTTCTGTCTATTAGAACGTGATCAATCTGATTGTGAGTTTTACCATCTGGTGATGTCCAGGTGGCCTTATGTATATTTTTATGCTTGAAATATGTGCTTTTGACAACGAGGTTCTTTGAAGCTGCAAAGTTTATTACTCTGGTTCCATTATCATTACTGACGTCATGCAAACTTTCTGATCCTATTGTAGGCCTATACATTGGTTCTTTTCCAATTTTCGCGTTGAAGTCCCCCAATACTATTTTTGCGTCAAACGTTGAGAACTTGTCAAAAACCTGCTCGATTGTTTCATAAAAAAGATCTTTAGTGTCTTCGTCTTTGTCCTCGGTGGGGCAGTGCACATTGATTAATACGTGTTTGCTGAAATTACCCTTTAGTACAATGTATGATAACCGGTCATTAATGAATTGCATGTCGATAAGTGCTTGCGAAATTCGTTTATTAATAAGAAAACCAGTCCCCAGTCTTTGCCCCTTAGCTCCCCCATAGTGAAAAGTATAGTCATCCTTAGAAATTGACGCGAAATCGCCCGACCAGCAGGTTTCTTGAAGTGCTATTAAGTCAGTTTTGTATTCAATTGCTATCTTAATGAGTTCGCTAAGTCGGCCAGTTTTTAGACTACGCGCGTTTAGAGTTCCCACCCTTAGATCTTTAACTGTAGTTTTTTGTTTTTGTAAGTTAGCCATGGTAGTTTCAAGATAATCCGCACGTTAGGATCCTATTCCGATCGTAGGTGAGTCCACTGTCCCAGGAGTGATAACCCCCATACCTCCCTAGGTCTAAGTATGGGAGCTTTCCGACTCTGACAAGGACCATGTCAACTTGTCGTCAGACACATTACAGTTTCATCCTCGTACCCTAACGTCCCCCTGCAAGGCAGCGCGCCTACTGGCATCAATACCCCTTTGGCCCTATGCAGGCGAATCATTCCACACATCCCTTGCGGGCAGTGTCATCGCTGCAGTGTCCAATGGGCAGCAGGATTTTTCCCTTACAAGATTTTTAGTTTTGGTTCGGGTATAGTTTCTAGGTGGATACACGCTGCACCTCGGCTTGCCAGAACCCACCCACTGCGTATGAACGCGAATGGGTGGGTCCTCCCAAGCCATGGTTGTCGTGTACCTATTTTCTACCAGTGCTGAATTCACCACAGACACGACTGGTTCCTATCGGCTGTCCGCGACTGCTTATTCTTGTATTCGCAGCTAACCTTAGGGGCTGTTCAGCCTCACGGGCCGTTCCTCTATCCGCAACCTGAGGACGCGCTACGTAGTGGTGACAGGAAACCCACCAAGCAGTTATATCTCTTTAGATCTTCAAAATTTCATTAAAATCTACTGATATTCTGCAAAATTCCTGAAAGAACCTTGGTGTCACGTGAAAAACTTTTAAATCCTTTGAAATCCCAGGACTTATTTTCAAATCGTTCATAATTTCCTAAAAATCCCTCGAAACACTTAAAAAACTGTGAAAATCCTTGAAATTTTCAAAACCCCATAAAAATCCCTTATAAACCATTGAAATCGGCAAAAAATCTTTGAAATCTGTGAAAATCAGCTATGTATGTATGTATGTATACCATTAAGCCATATCCCTTTCAGGTTAGGCGTGACACTACCCGATTCGGATAGTGTTTCTAGGTGGATGGTTTTCTAAAGATACCTTGAAAACTTGGAAATCCCTTCCAAATTCATTGAAATCTTTAAAATCCGTAGGAATCTTTCCGAGATCTTTTCTGGAAATCCCTTACAATATATCAAAGTCCATTGAAATTATTTAAATGACAATAAAATTTCTCGAAATCCCTTCAAATCCTCTATAATATTCGTAAATCCTTTAAAATTCTGTTAAATCTTTTAATATCTCACGAAGTCCTCTAAAAATTGTGGATATACTTTGTAATCATTTGAAATCTCTTAATATCCACCGAAATCCCGTGAAATCATTAAAACCCCTTTATATATGTTAAAATTTGTTAAATTCCTCAATAATTTTTCCAAGTCTTCAGAAATCCCTCGAAACCTGTCAAGAGCTTATGAAATCTTTTTAAAGAATGGGGGATTCAACATGGCGGATAGGAAATTAAAAAATAAGTTCCGTGGCTTAAAAATGAGTTTTCGGCGTTTTTTTAAGGTCGCCGATTACGAATCTGAAACAAAAATTCTGAAATTCAAAATTGCGGATCCAATATGGCGGCCAAAAAATTTAAAAAATTTACGTAGTTTCTTCAAAATGGGTCCTCAGGGGTTTTTTGGGTCGCTAATAACGAGTCAGAAGTTAATTTTTTGGAATTTCTGTGACATATTTCAAAATCTAACGAGATTCCATAATATCTTTAAAATTCCTTTAAAATTCATTGAAATCTTTCAAAACCGTGGCGATCTTTCAAAATCTTTTATAATGTCTTACAATATATTAAACTTCATGAAATCTTTTCAAATCTTACGAAATCCTCTAAAAATCGTGGATATACTCGATATATCGTGGATATAATCCCGTGGCTTCAAAATCGGTTTTCGGAGGTTTTTTGCGTCGTTGATTACGAATCAGAAGTCCAAATTAAAAATTAGAAGTAACGGATCCAATATGACGGAAAAAAAAATTAAAAAAATAGTCCTGTGCCTTAAAAACAAATTTTGAAATTTAAAAAGTTTAAAAGGGCGTTTCCAATATAGCGGCTAAAAACTTAAAAAAATTGGTCCAGCGCCTTCTAAATGGGTCCTCAGTGCTTTTTTTTGGGTAGCTGATTATTAATTTTTTACCAAATTTTGAAATTTTGTGAATTCAATATGGTGGACAAAAATATTTCCCGTATCTTTAAAATGACTTTATATTCGTAATCAGCGACCTGCAAAACCCCCGAGTACCTATATTGAAGCCAACGGACTTATTTTTACATTTTTTGTGCACCACATTCGATCCGCCGTTTTTAATTTCTTTAATTTCAAAAACTAAATTCATAATCAGCGACCCCAAAAATCTTCCGTACATAAAGTTTTAAACAATTCGTATGTGAGAAAATATGTATGCTTGAAAGGGTTAAAACCTTGTAAAATCTCTTTACAAAATGGAGATTCTCTCTGAAATGGTATTAGGTCATTTCTTCAAACTGTTGAAATATTTTTAAATTATTTGAATTCCTTCTCTAAAACCTTTGTAATCACTTCAAATCTTTTGAAATTCCTTGAGATTACGAAATCCATAAAATTAAGCTTTGGAAACCTCGTTAAATATTGTAAAATTCTTGTAATTCTTTGAACCCACTGTTACGGAAAGTTCCGTGACCATAGACAGTGCCTTATTTGAAATACTTTGTTGTGCTTTTAAATATCTTGAAATCCTTTAAAATCTTTTGAAATACTTTCAAATCACTAGGAGTCTTTTAGATCTTTTGAAATCCATTGACATCTTCTTTACGTGATAATAATTGATATATTTATTATATATTGAGATGAAATATATAGTCTTTTGTAAGAAGGGGGGGGGGGGGCGTACCAAAATTTTACGAAACCTTACAATATGAAACGGAGGGGGGCTAAAATTTAAAAAATCTTTCTTACATAATTAACTAACGTTCCCGCGTATAGAATCCGGCTACATAATCATTCTATAACGCTGCAATTTTTTATTAAAAAACATCAAACGTTTTTCAGCGCTTTTTACTGATTAATACTACAATATCTAAACCAAGCATGAAATTAGTTCATAATACTAGGTGAGAAAAAAGCTTGTAAATAGGAGGTAAAATGAAACCAATGACGATAACGAGTTTGTTATGGAGCTCATAAATTTGTCAGTACCGTCGTATTTTCCTGAGATTTTTGTCCGGGCTGCTTCTTGTAAATTATTTTCTTTCAATTTGTATGCCTGCTTCTTATCTTCTGACATTAGCCGCGAACGGATTGCTTGAGTTGGTCTAGGTCGTTAAATAGTAAACAGAGAATAACATCTTAATGGTAAGAAAGGGCCTATTATCTTATTGCACGACCCTTGACTTATGTCTTCGAAGAATACTCGTCGGAAATTGCTTCCGTACTGACGAGTAGTGTACAACGACCTTGAATTCACACTGCTCAGCCTTGAACTTCCTGGGTCTACATATATATCATAGTTTACGGTTGGTTGTCGAAGATTTTTATATTTTGTACTCTTTCAACTTTCACGTAGGTAGTTTCCTGTTTCCCTTAACGTTTTATAACACAAATAAATTATGGGATGCAAATATGGTAAATGGTTATCCTGCACCTGCTTTCGTTTGGTTTATTGTCAGTACGCCACATTAGAGTTTTATAGTGAATTTTTAAAATGTTTTATGTTATATGTGAGTTATGATATTATAAATTATACTGAATTCATTAATCTTTCACGTAGATTGAAGATGCAGTGGTAATAAGTTAAAACATAAATTTAATTTAATTTAAATTAATTGTAGATACCTATATGATTACAGTAAATTGCATTCAAATGTTTTCTAATGCACCACCTCTTTTGAAATAAATCTCATACAAAGTACGTGCATTTGTATGTGCGACTACTTGAACTGGTAGCAATATTTCTCACATTCTCCGTGCTTAAAGGGAGGTAGTAGTTCTCGAGTAAGTACCACTAATTATTTCTCGAACCTTTCCAATTTTAAATTTGTAACCCATCCTCACCCAACTTCATGGGAGTAAATTTATTGACTTTCTGCTCTATGAAAGTTTCAAATTCTACGCAGAACTAAATTCTTGCTCACATATCTAACTACCTTTCTTAATATATCTTACAGCATTTTAAGATACGATGCCTATCCGAAAAGTATCCGACCTTTTACTTTGACTTTTTACCTTAATTGTGCTATTGTCAAAATGAGGTATTTACCATTTAAGGGGACCCCTGTGAGGTCATCTGCTGAGTAACACGGACATGCGAATATTTAGTCAAATAGTGTACACAGAGACAACTTTAACAACTGTTGTCCTTCTCCTACCTACAGATATATTCATGAGAGTAAGAGAGACGAGAGACAGCAATTTAAATTAATAAATGAAATCTAAAAAACATGAAAATTGGTATGAAATCCATCAATTCTGAAAGAATCTTTATTATTTTTAAAGAGTAAGATGCCTGAGACATGATTGCATATATGCACAAAAACTTTGAGCACATATTACTTTGAGATAAATGCGTGATAAAAATCTCGCAAGTCTTGTTTCTTCATCAACGAATTACGAAATTTTGAGCACGTTTTCGGTCAAAAATGTTGAGAATACGCACTGATTGATTAGTGACGCCTTTGTCCTTAATCCCTCGAAAGTATCGAATTTAACGTTTAAAATCAAAACGAAAATCATTCAACCCACTCTCCACCATGTTCTTCACATTTCACTCTCTAAACATTTTCGAAATATTAACAAGTGGTTTAAACTAATTAAAAATTCTAAGGGGGCTCAAGCCGCCCCCCCTCCGAAATTTCGGAATCGCACTGGAAAACCTCATTCTATTTACAAAAGCTTGTGTCTATGTTCTAACAGCTCTGTTATTCGCAATAAATACTAATAAGAAAGAGGGACGGATATATATAATGAACTGGTGTCTATTCTTAATGTTACCTGCGAAAATGAAGGCAGTAAACTGTAGATTTGCCTGTTTAAAATTAAGTAAATTCAAAGGCCAACGCCATGAAACAAGATTTTCGCACACCAACACAGAAAAAACAAAGAATAAAATTTGTTGCAGATAATTTTTTAGAGCGATACAATTTTGTTCAGCCAACTTCGCATCTTTCAAAATACATGTGTGTCTTTCGTCGGAAATCGATGTAAAGTTTATCTTCTGTTTTTTCTGTGAAAGATTAAATTATAAGTATAGCTCTGTCCTAATCCAGAACAACTACTATAGGCCCAAAATTTTTTCGAATCCTCCCCCCCAAAAAAAGCCTTTTTTTAAATTATATTTATAGAAGTCCCGCAAGCCCCATGAAGTTTAGCACGTATTTCCCATAAGAAAAGAAGACGTTTTTATGAATATTATAAAGAATCGTCCATATTAGCCGAATCGAGTTGAAATTCAACACTTCTTTCACAATTAGAAATAGAATACGGATAAAAACTGATTTTTTTAATTTCACCCCCATAAGTCTGTTTTATAGGGTCAAAAAATCCCATAAGTGAAAAATTGGGTTTCGCGAGGTTCAGGCGCTAATTATTTTTTTTTTGCGGTTTTTAAAAATACAAATTGTTTCTAATACACGAAATACTACTTTATACTGATGAATAGAGGTTTACATGAATTGTTTAAACAATGTATTACTGTTTTTAGCCATTTTCTCTTAGAATATATTTTAAAATCGCGGTTTTTCCGTATTTTTTTCAATTTATTTTCAACTTTTCATTTAGAGCGAGGCAATAATCAATTAATATAAATAGAAATAATTCTGTAAACAATTTATTATTATTTATAATGATAATCAATAATAATAATCACTCCCCAGCGAAAATACCGAAGGTTTTGCAAAATTTTGTTTCTGCTTTGTTCCATTGAGGAGAAACTATTGTATGATTTGCAAAACTAAATACATAACGCAAATGATCGTTTTTTAAATTATTGTTAAATTTTTTCCAATTTGACTCCTAAAATTCCAGCGAAAATTGCGAAGGTTGCGCTTTCGGGTAGCAAATGTTAGAAATATCGAGATCTGAAAATGATCAAATTTGCAAAACGTTGCTCAGCCGGCAATAATATTAAAATTGCAATTAAACGAATTAGTTACTTTTGTGAATTAGCCAAAAATTACAAACAATTTGAAAATCGTACTGAGTAATAAACGACTTATTACCAACGTTATATAACATTTGCAAACAGTTTACAACTTGGCAACATTATTCATTATAAACAAATGATTTTTTTGTTTATCACTTTCCAGCGAAAATACCGAAGGTTTTGAAAAATGTTATTTCTGCTTCTTTCCATTGAAAAAATACTAGTATATGATTTGCAAAACTGTATGCATAACGCAAATTATCGTTTTTTTAATGAATGTTGCATTTTTTGCAATTCGACTATTACAATTCCTGTGAGAATTGCAAGTGTTGCGTTTTTGGGCAGAAAATGTTGGAAAGGTCGAAATCTAAAAAATATTCAATTTTCAAAACGATGCACGACCGGTACCAATATTAAAATAGCAATTAAACAAATTAGGTACTTCGTTAAACTAGCCAAAATACAAACGTTTCGCAAATCGTGCTGAGTGATAATTAACTTAGTACTCACATCATATTAGATTTGCAAACCATTTACTACGTGGCAACATTGATAATGATAAGCAAACTTATATTTTTTCAAATTATTCCTCAGATTAAATTCTCAAAGTGGTGTTGCAAAAGGATTTTTTCTTAATACTGAAGGGTTCCATATAGTTTGTAACGGATTTACTATTTTTTGTTTTGATTGGATAACGCAATGTGGGACGAATACTACGATCCATTGCATTATACATATATATATGTGAAAATTTTCTGATAAGTGAATAATTTTTTTAAAATAATAATTATTATAAGGTAATCGGAGCATGATTAAAATGTTTAATTCATTTTAAAAATTAAGACCATTGTATATTATAAGACAAGTGTGAATAAATAACGATGTTGCCTTTCCTCCCATGTAACTATTTAGTGTATTACATATCGAGGGACGAGAGACGACAATTTTTATAACACATCTACCATAAAAGTCTAACTTCCGATAACTGAGTTATGAACAAAAAAATTCCTATTGTAATATTCAGAAATTAATTTTTTTTTTAAATTTATAGTTTCGCCGTTTTTGATTGAGATAGTTTACCTATTTTAATTTTTCAAAAGCCATTCGTGAGATCTTGGGTTTTTCTGAATTTTTACTGTTTTGTAACTGTTTTTTCCGACATTGAAAAAAAAACCTATTATTCCCATTAATTCTTTTCTTTAAATTCCTGTAAAAAACAAGATAGGTTGGGAGGTTCCTTTTATAACACCTCGAGAATTTAATCTGGGGAATAATTTAAAAAAATATAAGTTTGTTTCTCATTATCAATGTTGCCGAGTAGTGAACAGTTTGCAAATATAATATGATGTTACTTCTAATTTAATTATCACTCAGTACGATTTGCGAAACGTTTGTATTTTTTGCCTAGTTTAACAAAGTACCTAATTTGTTTAATTGCAATTTTAATATTGTCATTACACAAATTACATTTGTAATTCTCGCAGGAATTTTATGAGTCGAATTGCAAAAATGCAAAATTAATTTAAAAAACGATAATTTGCGTAATGCATACAGTTTTGCAAATAATATAATAGTCTCTTTTCAGTGGAAAGAAGCAGAAACAACATTGTACAAAACCTTCGGCATTTTCACTGGGGAGTGATAAACAAAATAATAATTTGTTTATAATTAATAATATTGCCAAATTGTAAACACTTTGCAAATGTAATATGATGTTGGTAATACGTTCTTTATCACTCAGTACGATTTGATTTTTTTTTGTAATTTTTGGCTTGTTTACAAAAGTAACTAATTTGTTTAATTGCAATTTTAATATTATTGCCGGCCGAGCGCCGGTTTGCAAATTTGATAATTTTCATATCGCGACATTTCTAACATTTGCTACCCAAAAACGCAACCTTCGCAATTTTCGCTGGAATTTTAGGAGTCGAATTGCAAAAAATTTAACAATAATTTAAAAAACGATAATTTGCGTTATATATTTAGTTTTGCAAATCATATAATAGTTTCTTCTCAATGGAAAACAGCAGAAACAACATTTTGCAAAACCTTCGGTATTTTCGATGAGGAGTGATTAACAAAATAATAATTTGGTTATAATTAATAATGTTGCCGTATCACGATCGTTTTGCAAATTTAATACAGGATAGTGCCTGAATTTATAATTACTCACTGAAGTTTTCAAAATGTTTTGAATTTTCGTGGAGCAATGGGGGGAAAATTTTGCAAATTAATTTTTTTAAACAAATCGCCGACCCGATCACGTTTTGCAAAATTTTATTTTATGTTCAACACATAAAAAAACAACTATACAATTTTTTTGAAGACCTTCGGAATTTTTGTTAATTAGCTCGATTTTTATGTCTAATTCCACTGGTCTATTTCAGTAAAAATAATGAAATGGTTCAAATCTATTACAATTACAATTTTTTAGTTTCAAGCATGAGTGGAGTATTTTTAAATATTTCCAAACTGTAAATTTAAACATTTTCAATCTTGTTATATATTTTTCAACTTGGAATAATTAGCATTAAATTATTTTGAACGGGAATTGTATGAAATTAAACAATATTCAATTGAAAGCATATAATGAAACTATGCAAATAGTTTGGTTTCATTTAAAAATCTTCCGAAATTGTGTTTTTGAAAATAATTATATTTTATAGTCGAAAAAATAATAAAAACCATTGATTAGTTATATAATTGTTTTTAACCTTAAAGATACATGATTGCTTGAATAAGCGTTAAAAATTACACAATTTTAAATCGAAAATTTTGAATAATAATTGAATAAATCTTAATTTGAAGTCTTCGATATTATACAACCTGTAAATGAGAAGTACTGAAACATGTACGCTTTTAAAGACTTGGAGGCTATACAAATGAAGAAATTTTTATTTTATTTTATTCTTGGGCTTACTAATTTATACAATTGCACTACCAAGCATTGCAAATCAAAAATTAATTCATTTTTAAACTTAAGAATGGATTATTTCTAAAAGAACATTTTGAATTGACAAATTTTAAATTTGAATTTCTGGAATATTCTGAATTCATTAAAATCCCCAAACGCTCTGATATTATCTGAATTTCGTAAAATCCTTGAATTCCCTGAATTCTTTAAAATCTCTGAGTTCCTTAAATTTGCCAAAATCTTCGATTCCTCTAAATCCCCTGAATTTTCTAAGTGCTCTGAATATTCCCTGAATTCCGTGAATTTCCTGAATATTATAAATTCCTTAAATCCTCTGATTTCCTTGAACATTCTGAAATTTCTAATTTCATTGAATGTTTGAACTCCCTGAATTCCTTAAATATTCTGAATTCTCGAAATTCCTTGAATTTTCAAAATGCCCAGACTTTCTTCAATTCTTCCGAATTCCTTCTAAATGCCTTGAATGTTCGGAATTTCTTTATTATTCAGAATTTTCTGAATTCTTTGAATTCCCTGAATTCTCTAAAATCCTTGAATATTCTGAATTCTATGAATTTCCTGAATAGTCCTAATTTGTTAAATTCTTGGAATTCTCTAAATCTCCTGAATTCCTTCAATTTAAATTCCTTTTCACAGCACGTCTGCGGAAAGTTCGATTTTCCGTGCCTCCGTAGACTCTGGAAAGTTGCCGATTTCTGAGCTTCTCACTTTACACCTCTAGAGTTTGTAAAGTATGCTACTTTACACCTCTAGAGGTTGTAAAGTAGCCAAAGGAACAATGTAATGAGACGTATAGAAAATACGAATTACATTTTGATCGCCGTTTTCTAAACTCACTCTGTTACACGAAGTAAAGCACAATGAAAACTAAAACCTAAATACTTTAGATGCGATTGGAGACTCCATTATAACATGATCCAATTCACACCAGGTCTAGCCACGCGCAAGTAAATAAACAGATTAACTTATTTATTGAGAATCTCAATCCGAAAATCGAACTTTTTCCTTAGACTCGCTGTGAAAAGTATTGTACTTGACAAGTGTGGAAAGTAGGCAATTCCCGATGAGTGTGAAGTAAATAGCTATAAACTTCAGGGAGTTTTCAGAATTCAGGAAAGTCCATAAATTCAGGGAATTCACATGTATACCATTAAGCTATTTCCCTTTCAGGGTAGGCGTGACACTACCCGATTCGGATAGGTGGATAGTTTCTTGTAGTAAATAACTACAAGTGTGGGCTCACCACACCCACCATGTGCCAACAGCACTCAGTTTTCTCGAATGGTCACCCATCCAAGTACTAACCGCGCCCAACGCTGCTTAACTTTAGTGATCTGATGAGAACTGGTTTTTTCAGCGTTCTTTGGCTGTTGGTATTGGCTCTAATTCATAATTTAGAGAATTTAGATGAATTCAGATATATGTAGGCATTCGGCGAGATTCAGAAAATTTAAAGGAAGTTAAAGGAATTGAAAACGATTTGTAAGACTCTAAAAGCATTTTAAACAATTAAAAAAAAAATATTCCCGCTGAGCTTGGTCTTTGTATTTCACCCATATTTGTGCGCAGGTCTTTTAAAATTAAAGGTCAAAGCATCGACAACTGTAATTTGTTGATTGTGAATTCTCTTTTGTTAAAGCTCCTTCGGCTTTAACGAACACATTCTTATCACGTATCTCGTGCTTCGCACTCGATTTTGTCGAAAATGCAAACTTTTCTACTATGTTCAACTCTGTTATATCAAATGTATATTATATTTATTTCTGTACCTCGGTCTGGGACTTTTTATTCAGATATTGCAAAATAACGTACACATTTTATTTTTCATGATTACTTTAATATTTGCTCTTTATTTTACATTAATTTTAATTCTCAGCTACCTTGAAAAATGTATCATTTCAATGAATGTATATTATTATAATTTTGAAATCTTCATTTTTATCAATTCTTAAATGAATAAACAAATTATTTAAAAATTTACAAATTTCATCATTTTTGTCTTGTTTTTATAATTAAAAAATGTGCGCATCCTATCAAAATAATGTCGAAAGCAAATTCTTAGATTTATGTAATTTAGACGAAAAATGTTGTTATTGAACATTTTATTGCATGTTGCGTCGTTTTTCCATAAATTTAATCATAATACGCATTGGTATTGAAACAAATGTATTTTCATTGTCCTGTTTCTTATAATTAAAAAAAGTGCGCATACTATTAAAAAAAATAGTTATTAAACATTTTCTTGCAGCCTGTGTCGTTTTTCCATAAATTTAATTTATTTTTAATGTTATTTTTTTACGATTTAAACTAAAAATACGTATCATACCGTAAGGTGGTTCTAAGAAAATTTGTAGGTATAATTTAGGCGACAAATTTTGTTAAATAAAATGTTCTTTGTACAATAGCTTGTGTCATTTTTCCAGAAACTTAATTTTTTTTTATTTACAATATATTTTTATAACAGGAGTTTATAACATATTTGTAGATATTTCTTCTTTGAACAACTTGTGTCTCTTCATTTTCTTCGTCTCTTGTGTCGTTTTTCCAAAAATTAACTTTTTTTATTTTTAATCATATTTTTTACAATTAAACGACAAACTACTCGTCGTATCTGAAAATTACTAATAACAAATTTGTAGATCCTTTTTGGGTGAACGACTTTTGTCAATAAATTTTTGTTCGTACCTTGTGTCGTTTGTCAAAAAATTCAAGTTTTTTATTTTTTATTTTACACAATTTTAGTTTAACCAATATTGGAAGTAGGTTTTAACTACTTTTTGAGTCACTAAATTCTAAGGGCAATTAAATTCCAATAAAAATAATGTAAATATTAATATATTTTTTTTAAATATGCTACTAAAGCTTAGAATTGAAATTTAATTGAATAAAATTCGAATATTTTTGTTGTAGAAATAAACAATCCTTCAATTGAGGGCATCATTATACTTACTTGTGACTTCGTTGTTTTAGTAGAAAAGTTGTCACGGTGAGATATTCTAACAAAGTTAAAATATTAAAAATTATCTTAATTTGTTAATTATTATTTTCAACAGAAAGCACTACTGAAATAGATTACAAAGTTTTGAAAGACGCACTTTTTTGTTAAATAATACTACTAGAAACAAAAATGTTCCATTTACTACAAAAACGAGCCACACAAAGAAAAACAGATACATTGTATAGGGATGTTTAATTTTGATCACCTAATATTTATTTCAGAGACTTTTCTAAATCACAAATAATACTTTTGAACTTTGCACAAAATGCAAAGGAGCCGATGATAAACGATACAAAATAAATTAATAAAAAACTCAATATCAGCACAAAAAAACGTTTTTCTTAACGATCAAAAACAATCGATACGAAATCATCGACTGAGTATTCTGTTTCAAATATAAAAAAAAAATATATAAAAAATATAAGTTTACAAAAAGGATATTAAATTTGGCGTTTCTTATCAGAATTTCTGTCGATATTTTCTTGATTAGAAAAAATGGGCTTAATCATCGTGTCGATTGTCTTGATCTTCGTGATCACTGCTCGCAGAAGATCGACTCGGAGCTGGACTTTCCTGCCTCGAGGGTTGCCTCGAAGTAAGTCTTGGCTGACTTGGGGGTCTGCTTCTACTTTGGCTGCGGCTGCGTTCCTTTGTCTTGATTGAGGACCCACGTCTGGGAACTTCAACGTCCGCACGACGATGTTCCGTCCTTCGTAGATCCGCCGGAGTATGCTCGGGGCGAGTACGTTCTCTCGGTACAGGTTCTTCTCTATAATTTTGCAGCTTATTGTCATTTCGCCTCTTGACACGTCTGACGTGTATTCCTCGTTTTCGATTAAGCACAGCACGACGTTGGGCCTTCATGGGCGCCTTTCTGGCCCGGCGACGTCCCTTTGCACCCCTTGCACGACGTCCACGGCGTCCACCACGCCCGCGACCTCCACGACGTCCTTTGCGCTTCCTTCGCCTAGCCTTATCTTCAGGAACCATATTTTGCGGATTTGTGCAGAACGGGTCACCGTTGAGACTGTAGTGGCCATTCACTTGTTTCAGTATCCCGTAGTCGACACCACGCTTTAGGGCTGCATTCATCTAAAAATAAAGTTTGCTATTTATTTTCAAGGCCACTTTAATATACTAGAACAGGACCCTTTCATTAGAGAAAAAAAACTATTTTTGTAAACATTTCAAAATTTGAAAGTTTAAAAACTTATCTTTCTTCGGTCTTACGGTCCAATCAATTAAAAAACATAAGAAACGATTACAGTTGTTGAAAAATCGTTTTATTTTCTACGTTTCGGCTCTCACTGCGGGCCTCCGTCAGGAAAGTTTCCATTTCTAAAATAAATCGTGTTTTATGATGAGTCAAACAAAACTAAAATACAAAAAATGAAAAAACCTACTGAGTAACATAAAACTTTTTTTGGTTATTACCTTTCGTTAAAAAAAATTACGTAGTGTCAAAAAGATACATTTTTAGTCAATCATTTTATGCATACAAAGGTTCCATAATGTGAAGATTTAACTCTCATGTCGAAATTTTATAGTAATTGTCAAAATTCTGAGCCTCAACAAAAAAAAAATTCTCTTTTGAGAGGCTCCAGACCAATTAGATTACATTTTTAATAGAAAAAAGGTTCCAAGAAATAATTAGGACGGTGACAAAACAGACATTTTATGCATAACATGATTGACTAAAAATGTATCTTTTTGACACTACGTAATTTTTTTAACGACAGGTAATAACCAAAAAAAAATGTATGTTACTCAGTGGGTTTTTTCTTTTTTTGTATTTTAGTTTTGTTTGACTTATCATAAAACACGATTTATTTTATAAATGGAAACTTTCCTGATGAAGGCCCGCAGTGAGAGCCGAAACGTAGAAAATAAAACGACGATTTTTCAACAACTGTAATCGTTTCTTATGTTTTTTATTGATTGGACCGTAAGGCCGAAGAAAGATAAGTTCTTAAACGTTCAGATTTTGAATTATATCAACGGTCGAAGAAAAGATAGGAGAAACAACTTGGGATCTCACTCCAAAAAGTTGGTTTAGATAATTATATTTGTAAACATTTCACAGAAAACCTAATATAATCAGAGAATTAATGTGAAATTTATAGGTTGATTAGATCAAGAACTGATTTACATATCTTTTGAATCTCAAAATTTTTTATTTGTCTTCCTACAAGTATTTCATTGCAGAAGTCATTGATTATATACTTCAATCAGTAAATTCGTAAAAATTTTAATATAGCACTGTTGAATAACAAAAACTAACTTTAGCTTAGTCTTAAACAAATGTCAAACCAAAAAGTGATTTTTGAGCAATTTTCAAAATCTTCATTCTAGAATAATAAAAACAAAACAGATCGATTGGATGAAGAGCTGATTTAGATATCTTTTAAATTTCACATTTTTCTGTTTATCTCCCTGAAAGTAATTCATCACAGGACTCATTAATTAAAAACTTTAATTAGTAAATTCACAAAAAGTGATATTTTTTGTAAAAAAAATTAAGTTAACAATATACTTCAAAATTTATATATACCAATGTTAGATAATGAAAAGCAACTTTAACTTAGTCGTGACCAAATGCCAAAGCTTAAAAAAGTTATTTCTGAAAAATTTTCAACATTTTTATTTTGCGATGAAAAAGTCCGGTACGAACGCGAAATTTACAGAATAATTATATGAAAACTGATTCGAATACGCTGTAAATCACAGATTTTTTCTCTTTAATTCAACAGGAGAAAAATCAAAAGGAGGTAAAATTTAGGATAGAACAAGCAAAACATAATCTTACGGGTAAAGTTCAGTTTTCAAAAGTAATGATTTCAATTTAAATAAGGTAAATGTCCCAGTAATCGTAACGGTCCCAATAATCGTAAAACTTGGTTATAATTTGAATATATTTTTAAAAAATATGTTAAAAGTAACATTAAACGATGAAAACCCTTCATTTTCAGCATTTTATACTGTCACATGGAATTTCAATTAAGGAAAATTAGATAAAAAGCATGGAAATTGGCGTCACGATTACTGGGACGTTTACCTTAATGCAATAAAAATACGAAGTGTCTCGTCGTTCCGAAATTCGTGATAATTAGTCTAATATTTGTCATAGGCTTGACTAGTTGTCCCGAAATTTCGCCTTCACCTTTTCCAACTCCTCCAATTTTTCAGGACGACTAGACACAGTCATTAAAATTTTGAAACATGGTAATTTTTTACCTTTTGCAAAAAACAATGGCTTATTTCGACAATAAAGTCTTTTTGCTCATTTCAACTAATCGGCTAATTTTAATGGCGAGAAATCGACAGCAATGCTTTCAAAATTTTCGTGAAACGACGCTTTTTAGAGAAGGATTTCTAGATATTTAGTTTTTTTTGTTACTTTTGGAAACTATTTGTTGTAGGCTTCCAACATTTCAGGCATTAATCATTCGCAGCTGAAAATTTTGACATTTAAAATGTTCCACTTTCAAAAAGTACTAGAAGCCTTAGAAAATGATCAAACTAAAGCTTCTAACTTTAAATAAAAAATGTTAGGTTAAATCAACATGTTAGAAAGCAAACCATTTTTTTAATAATGAGGATGAAAAATTTAGATGTTCAATATTTACAATTTAAAATTGCCGTTCCTAAGAATTAAAAAATATAAAAGCATTATTCAAGACTGTAAGAATTATAGTTTGTGAAGAAATTGTAAAAAAACGCTCCTCAAGTTTAAAATTGAACAATCAATTTTGGATTCGTAATTAGTGTCATTATTCACATCGATTATGAGAATGTATGAAATTATCAAGATTATTTTGCTTATTATTATTCTGCGTGAATATAGCTATCAGTGAATTTTTCATTTTTGTTCTTTGCTGAGATGTCAAATTTTTTTAACAAAATGTACATTTTTAAAGATTAAAAAAAAATGTAGAAGCTTTTCAAGAATTCTGAAAGGATTCAGGAAAATGAGAAATATTTTCTTAAGATTCCTGGGAAAATGTTTAATGCTTTTTTATTATAAAGAGTCAATGTTAAAAGAAAATTAAAAAATATTTCATAACATTTCATAAGGTTTCCTAAAATTTCCAAAAAACAATCTAGAAGATTTCAGAATATTTCACATGATTTCTAGCAAGTTTAGAAAATATTTAGAAGTTTTCAAAAGATTTAAATATAATTTAAAGCTTGCAAAGATTTCGAAATTTTTTTAACAATGAACATTAGTGAAGATTTTGAACAAAAACTGTAGAAGCTTTTTAAGAACTTTTAAAGATTTTAAGAGAATACCAATTTCTTTTTAAGATTCCTAGACAAATGTTAAGTAAATACTTGTTTCGAAAAATTGACCTTTGTAGAAAGTTTAAAAGAATTCAAAACATTTCAAAAGATTTCTAAAAAGGGAACAACTAAAAAATCCCGAAAAATAAAATTCTCGACACTAAAATTCCTGAAAAAGGAATTGTTTTTTAAAATCCCAAAATTATAAAATTCCCGAATGTAAACAATTAAAATATGTTTATAAAATAAATAAATCATAAAATAATTATTCAAATCAAAAATATTTTCATCAAATTAGAGTATTTCATTTCATTCATTATTTCCTACTTTATTTTTTGAAAAACTATTTGTGTTCATTCGGGAATTTTATAACCTAAAAATGTCCAAAAAAATTCTGGAAGATTTTAGACTAATGTTTTTAATTTTTAAAGATTTTTAAAAATTTTGGAAAAAACTTAAGTCGGCTTGAAAGAGATTTAGGCATTTTAGAAGTTGTGAAGAGATCGAAAATATTTTAAAACCTAAATAGATTAACGAAAATTTAAAAAATGTTTTTAAATTTGTGCCAAGTTTCTAAAAGTCATAAATATCTTTTTAACCCACTCGAATTTTTCCTAAAATTTGATAAAATCATGTAAAATAAAAAAAATATTCTGGATTCTTTTTCGACATTCTTAAATCTTTAACAATCTTTTTGGATTTCCTTAAGTATCTTAGGATAATTATATTTATATAACCTTACAAAAATTGATAATACTTTCCTAAAATCTAATTTAAAAAAATTTAACTCGAATGTTTTTAATTCAAACCTTGAATGTCGTACAATTTTTAATTCGAAAACTTTAATCACTTTGAATTAAATTGTTTACACATTTAAAAAAAAAATAATAATTTAAATTTTAGGGCTCTAAACACAATTTTATAGTAAAAAAAATTAAATAAAATTTACAAGAGTATGATGTGAAGTTTTAGACGTGTTTGATTCAAACATAGAAGTTCAAAAGTAACAAATTGGGAATTAAAAAATGTGAAGTTTCTAATTAGAATTCAAACGAAATTTAACAGAATTGCGACATTCGTAACCTTGAGATTCAAAAAATGGTAAATTGAGCTTCTCAAGACTAAAAACAATTCAAAATTTGAACTTATTTTTAAAAGCTTGATCGGAAATTTTGTATATGCTTTTTATCTTATGAGCATCGAATCAATATATCAAATCATCAAGTATCTATCAAGTGTCATCCAGTATATTCATCAAGTACTTTCTCATTTGAAATTATTTTTGCTTAATTTAAAAAATGTTTAACTTTTACAATAGAAATCTTAAGAATTGTTAAAGGTATTGAAATTCCGAAATAAATCCACAAGCAGAGAAATCAGTTTTGAAAAATATACTACTCTTGTAATATTGTTGAATTTTTCATATTACAAAGCTTTACTATTTCAATTTTTGCAATTTGCCCATTTATATCTAGGCACAATGGAAATTTAGATAGCTTTTAATATTCTTGGACGTAATTGCAATTTATTAAGTTATTCTGAACAAAATATTGAAATTTCGGATTTTCTTTTGTTAAGAATGTACAAATATAGGTGCTATGGGATTTTCTGCAAAAAGATTCAGGAAAATGATTAAAGAGTTATCATCAATATTAAATTTTAATCTAGATTCATCTAGATAAAATCTCTTTAAAATATTTGTAATTTATAAACAAAAACTGAAAGCTTCAAATTTTTCTTCGTTTAATTTACAAGATTTATGCGACAGTTTTTTTCTGTAAAAATAAAAACGCGTTTTAGTCAAAAGCGTTTGAAACTTAATTATTAATTTATATCAAGATTCAAAACTTTTAATTAATCTAAATCTTATACTTTGGTTTAAAAAACATGGGTAAAGCAATTCATGAAAAAAAAATACGAACTCGTCTTTGAATAGCATTATCCCCTGCATGATGCTCCGCAACGATATAATTCATGATATCCTTGGCAGTGGACCCACGAGCTTCTCGAAGATTCCGAATAGCCGAAACCACGAGGGTTGATATTTTTGGTGCAGGAGTCTTCATCTTTAACTTCTTATTTGGCAGTCCAAACTCCAAGAAAAACGATTTTTCCTAATCATCAAAGTCTGACTCTTCGATGGTTGATATATTGGCACAGCAAACAATTTTGAAGACCGAAAAATCTTTAAATGCTGTTATTGGCTCGATTGCTGACTGCGTTGTACTCTATCATGCTGAAATTTTCAGAAAAAAACTGGTAAATTGCAGAAGCGTAAAAGAAAGATTTAGTTTGATGCTGGTCTCAAAATTAATAAAATGTCACAGTTGTTGATTCGTCTTTCGTTTGTCAACCGTTGCTACGAGGAACTTCAAAGCGTTTAAAAACGAAATGTTTCAAAAGAAAATGTTTATTTTTAATGAAATTTTAAGGACCGGAGAACACTCAATTAGTTTTACTGACACAAATATGTACCTTAAGGGATTCTATCACGTTGAAAATTGCGAAATACACTAGGAAATTTTGAAACCGTTGAGGAGATTTTGAAACGACGATTTAGTGTGATGCCGATCTCCAAATGACTAATGGTACATTTGTTGATTCGTTGTTCGCTTGTTAATGGTTACTATGGAAAACAGAAAAGAGCTCAAAAAATAAAAGACACGTTCACTGAATTTGAATTTTCCGAATTCAACAAAGGAATTCCATATAATATTGACGAGTTTGCTTTAAGGATCAAATTAATGTTTTGGAAAAATTAAAAATAATGCAAATATCCTTTTCAACATCTTATTAAAATAAAATAAGTGTTTTATTTTTTGTTTGTAAAGTAGTAAATATTTTGTATTCATCATTAATATTGAATTCTTACCTTAAATTTGTAAGTACCTAGACTGGATTTTTAATTAATTGCAACTTTATATAATTTACTTTGGATATATCGCTTTAAAAACATATATAAATAATTTTTTAATTTCAAAGGAATTTCGTGAATTTAAGCTGAATAACTCAACACAATTTAAGGTTTCAATTTACAATAATAAATAGCGATCAAAGTAAAAGCCGATTAAAAGGATAAGTTAACAAAGTCATCTGTTTTTTTAATATCAAAAAGTAATATTGTTTATTGATAACTAGCAGAAAATGCAACCGTGCGAAGCGTGCGTTCACCTCTCTGAATTCTTATGTTCTAACATTCAAAATATTAATAATTTAAAAATCTATTATTAAAGAAATTTTTGAATACTAAGTTAATTTTTTGAGACAATAATTGATAATTAATAGTCTCGAATTGAAAACGTTTGAAATCAAATACAAAATAAAAACTAAAATTGAAGTTTTGAAAAAAGGACAATATTTCGATTGGATTGAAAAGGAATTGAACATGTATTATTTCTGCGTAAAATAATTTAAAAATGAAATGAAATTTTAAATAAAAAGCACTCAAAATTTTAAAATCTAAGACTCAAATTTTAAACTAGCTGTGAATTCGATCTCGGGTTTTTCCACTTTGTTTGTATTGACAATTTTATGGTGCTCATTTGATAAGCACCTATGCTTTCTTATTATGATTAATTAGCAAATATATTTGCTCCCTCATAGAGGAAGTCATATTAAAAACAAAAATAGTTTAAACAAAACTTTGCAAAACAAGGAGTTTTTCTTTTCTTGCATGAACTTTAAATTATTTTATCAAAAACAGTTTTTCTATATAAAACAGATTTTTCGAATTATATAAATAACCATAAACATAAAAAAATAATAATTTAACAGCATTGATTATAAAAAAAATTCTAAGATGAAAAAATAATTTCACTGTAATTTTCACCGTCTAAAATGGAAACATTTGCAATTATAAAGTTTAAAAATTCAATGATTCTGAAAAAATTAAAAATGAGAAGTAATTTTAAATATGAAATATTAAAAATAAATTTTTTTCTACGGAACGTTAAAAATGGAACCGTACTTCATTTAAAACTGAAAATATTTAATCACAAGGAATTGTAATATTAAACCTTCTTTATTTACAAATTTGAATTATTTAAAGTAAATTTAAATCGTTAACAAAATTCAATTGTTAACTTTGCTTGTCAAGATTTGACTATCTGAAATTCAATTGTGAAATTAAATCATATGAAAGAGAAAAATTGAAAATTTATTACTCAACATAGAAATTCAGAACTCAATAATTGTAATATTTTAGAATTAAAGAAATTATTCAATTACTGATATATCAATTTTCAGATAATTCTGTTTTTATCTATTTTGATTTTAAGCAACCCAATTTTTTACTTTATATTTAAAACTCTTCTAATTTTTTTAAATTCTAAATTATTCCCATTTTTTAATCTTCAACCAAAAATCGGTCTGTTGGAAGATATTGCATGGAAAATTGAAAATAAAAATAAAAGAATACAAAGCAAGAACTCCATGATTCCAATTTTGGAAATTGCACAATTTTAAGCCTTTTAATATTCGAAGTTGCTTTTTTTAAGTTGAGTTTGAAATGTTCCATATTTTGGAACATTTAATAAAATAATAATTCAATTTTCTATGTCTAATAGTTCTGAAATCTTCTCAATTCTGTTGGTTTCAAATTGAAACTAAACCATTTAATATTATTAAATTTAAAACTGACTAGAATTCAAACCAAACAATTAGGAACATTCAAATTTAAAATTAGTAAATTTAAAACTGAATATCAAAATTTATAAATTTTAAATTTTGAGTGATTTAATAGTGTAATTTTTAATATTTGAATTTGAAACTACAAAATTGTGAAATTTATAACTTCAAATGAAAAATACAATTTTGAATTGAATTTATGGTCATTTTTAAGATGATAAATATAATTGAGTATTATGTCAAGTAGTGTCAAGTGACATTCAAAGTGATTCGATATATTTTTTCACTAAAAAATGTGATTTCAGTACACAAAAATCACTGTGATTGGTACTGTTCAAACTTGAAGAATTTTAAATATTGTGAACCTTTAAAGTTAAATTATAGGTTCAAGTATTAACTATTGGAAATCCTTCCATCAATAAAAAAATGTTTACCAATAAAAAATATATAATTTAATCAAATAATATCGCCCCCCAGTTTCGGAGGTTCCTGTTGAAAAAAAAAAATCCCCTCTAAGTTTAAGCCAAACCGGTTAACATTAGGACGTGCCGCAAAGGCACGTCCTAATAACAACTTTTTATAGAGCTTAGTATTTGTAATTTTACATTTTGCGAAAGAAAATTAATAATATTACCTTAACCTAACCGATTCCTATATTTTCAGTTTTATTCAGGGGTTATCTTTCAAATTGGCCAAAATCAAGACGTCATAATCATGTAATTTAAAGTAGAAACCTGTTCCTTTTGAATCACGTAATTGCCAGTGTTTGTGTTGCCTGGGTTCAATATCGTCAAAGTAAATGAATTCAAAGATTATTATTATTAATCATCTGGGAAATATGATTGAAGTCTGAAGTGATAAAAATGTTCACGTTTTCATTATGCAGTTTGAGATATTGAAATCAAGTTTTTGAATGAGTAAATAAATCGGACGAGTTTATCTGAAGGGATCACAGAAAGAAATGAGGATCATTAGCATTAGTAATGTATCACTGTACTTGGATAAAAATCTACACAAGTTTTTACATTGAAGCACCAACCGGTAGCCAATCATTGTTGTCGGTGGGTATTGTTCAGTTCTCAGGACGCCTACCTCCTCCACACTGGGAGTGAAGAATTTCTCTTGTTCTATAATCTGACCCCTTCACTGTCCAGTCTCCATTCATTCTGCCTTTTTCTGTCCTTTACGGGAGTAGACAATAGGAACAGACTCCCATGGGAGCGTTGAATTCATCCCGATAATTATCGTGACATCTGACATTTGTTACACCCAGCCGAAACAAAATCCCTCTCTGCTCAATCCTAACGACATCAGACGGACAGTGATCATAATCTTGTCGTGTCTTCTTCTTCTTCTTATTTTAAAAAGGACCCCGAACCAACAGTACAGAAAATTGATTTTAGACAAAATGTCTGATTTAACATTTTCTTTACAATATCGAACCTGCAGATCAATGATTCAAATGAAAATTATAAGAAAATTCGCCTGTTATTGAAATTAAAGATCTTTAGGCAAAAGAGTATCGGTGCCAAATTTCGGTAAGACGGTCTATTGGCTCAAAATGATTGTTTTGACCTAAGTCATATTCCTATTGATTATTATGTTCCTGCTTGATCCAGAGGTGGGTCAAAATCCAGGTTTGGTATTTTATTTTTTAAAGTGATTACTTCTTTTGGCCTCTTCTTTTCACGACTCATAAAGCTGTGTAATAGCTCGAAAGAACTTTCTTGCTTTTTTTTAAATTGAAAAATAAAGAAGTCATGTAACTCTGTTTTAGTAAAAATCGACGTTTTGAGGGATGCGCCGATTCTTTGAAAAGGGTTTTCTCGGCGATGGTTGCTTTTTTTAAAGCGTTCTTTTCATGATTAATGAGGGTCTGATAATACGTCGAAACGGTTTTGTATTTTTACATTCTCATCTCAATGAGAAGGTATTGGTTTAATGTGAAAAATGACTTTCGCGTATTCTAAAAAATTTCAGAAAAAATAGTTGACACGTCGGTGTCTGTCGTCGTTGTAGTCTATAAACACGGTAACCTTCCAAGGAAATATATCATTGGATTGCCCTTTGGCGCACTTGATGAGACTGCAAAAAGAAAGAACAAGTTTGTTAGCCAGCCATTTTGGATGAAAATTCAAAAAGTTAGAGCATTTTCCAAATTTTTCAAATCATTTTTTTCAAGATTTAAAATTTTTATGTAGGGTTTATATTCATTGTACTCAGAAAGCCGAATAATTCATTCGCGTGACTTTTTTTCGATAACAAGAAAATTATCAGAGTTAAAGCATTTACAAAATTTAAAAAACCAATCGAAAATGAAAATTTTAAGCAAAACAACAAACAATATGAAAAAAAGTCAATTGAAGAAAAACGTTGCTTTTTTAAAGCCCTGCGAGATAATCATAAGAACTTTTCAAATTTTCTTGAAAAATTGAAAATTCAAATTTTGATCGCACAAAAAATAATGAAAAATAAAAAATTCCATTTGGCGGTCAAACTATGCAAGATACGAAAAAAATGAAGTGACAAAAATTATGCTCCCAAAAACGATCTACAAATCTTTGGTTATTTATTTTTTGATAGGATACGTAGTTTTTTTTTATTCGTAAAAAACAATATTAAAAATAAAAAAATTAAATTTGTGAACAAACGACACAAGCCACGGAAAAAATAATAGACCAAAGGACCCCGCACCAAATGTACAGAAAAAAGCCTTATGATAAAAAATTCTAAAAAAAATTTTTTCTTGTATTTTCGAACCTGCAAACTAAAAATTCGAAAGAAAAATGTCAGAAAGATGGACAGTTTTTAGACAAACACTTGTCCAAAGTTTCGATTTTTACATGTATTTTAATGGAAAAATGCTTATTTTAGCAAAATGTTTTTTTTTCTCAAAAACGCTATGATAGATTTGACTAAAACTTTTATATTTTGACGATCAGGCGTACCGAATCAAAAGATCCATACCCACGAACTAGAAATATTAACGATTCTTTGGATATACAGCATGTTTTTGGGGGTGTTTTTGTACCCTAAACATCCAAATAACATATGTAAATCATCATTTCTTAGTAACTAAAATAAGTGGAGATTTTTATTCATCTTCTACGGCATGAAACGACTTTTCAAAAAGTGGAGTAAGCGTACATAGCAAGAATATGTTTTGACTTAATTTTAGGGGATGTTTTACCATCCCTTAAACAATGAGTCTGAAGTTCCTAACGCATTAATCAATAACGAAAAATAATTTTATTTTTAAATGCATGAAAGCTGATATTTTATGACAGAAAATAGTCGCGTACAACCCTAAAAGCTTCCTAAAGCACTTTCAACCCCTTATCAGATATAAAACCCACCCAAACTACCCCTAAATATTTTTAAAATTCAACAAAACCAACCTAATTCAAAAATCCGCCCAATTTTTGCTGATAATAATTTCAATTGATGCCAAAGGGGCACACATACAGTCCCAGCCCTTCAGCACATGTAGAACTCACCCCAGCCACCCCCGAATATTTTAAAAGTTCAATAAAGTCACCCTAATTCAAAAATACGCCAGGTTTTTCTGATAATGGTTTCAGTTGATGCCAAATGGACAAAAAAGTGTCTCAATCCCTCAGCACATATAGAACTCACCCCAGCAACCCCTAAATATTTTAAAAATTCAATACAATCACCCTAATTTCAAAGTACACCAGGATTTTTCTGAAAATGTTTTCAGTTGATGCCAAATCTAAAATGCCAAAACTAAAATGATCATTTTCCATTAAAACACATGTAAAAATTGGACCTTTGATAAGTGCGTATCTGGAAACTGTCATTTCTTCTTACTTTTTTGAATTTATTGAATTTTTAAAATATAAAAAAATATTTAGACTTGGATGAGTTCCACATGTACTGAGGTGTTGAGACTTTTTGTGTGAACCGTTCGCATCAATTGAAAAAATTATCATCAAAATCCTGGATTATTTTGGAATTGGGCGGTTTATATTGAATTTTAAAAATATTTGGGGGTGACTGGGGTGAGTTCTATACGTGCTGAGGTTTTGAAACATTTTTTTGCCCATTTGGCATCAACTGAAAACATTTTCAGAAAAATCTTGGTGTACTTTGAAATTAGGGTGATTGTATTGCATTTGAAAAATATTTAGGGGTGACTGGGGTGAGTTCTATACGTGCTGAGGGTTTGAAACTTTTTTTTGCCCATTTGGCATCAACTGAAAACATTTTGAGAAAAGTCTTGGTGTAATTTGAAATTAGTGTGATTGTATTGAATTTTTAAAATATTTAGGGGTTGCTGGGATGAGTTCTATATGTGCTGAAGAATTGAGACACTTTTTTCTCCCTTTGGCATCAACTGAAAACATTATCAGAAAAACCTGGCGTATTTTTGAATTAGGGTGACTTTATTGAACTTTTAAAATATTCGGGGGTGGCTGGGGTGAGTTCTACATGTGCTGAAGGGCTGGGACTGTATGTGTGCCCCTTTGGCATCAATTGAAATTATTATCAGCAAAAATTGGGCGGATTTTTGAATTAGGTTGGTTTTGTTGAATTTTAAAAATATTTAGGGGTAGCTTGGGTGAGTTTTATATCTGATGAGGGGTTGAAAGTGCTTTAAGAAGTTTTTAGGGTTGTACGCGACTATTTTCTGTCATAAAATATCAGCTTTCATGCATTTAAAAATAAAATTATTTTTCGTTATTGATTAATGCGTTAGGAACTTCAGACTCATTGTTTAAGGGATGGTAAAACATCCCCTAAAATTAAGTCAAAACATATTCTTGCTATGTACGCTTACTCCACTTATTGAAAAGTCGTTTCATGCCGTAGAAGATGAATAAAAATGTCTATTTATTTTAGTTACTAAGAAATGATGATTTACATATGTTATTTGGATGTTTAGGGTACAAAAACACCCCCAAAAACATGCTGTATATCCGAAGAATCGTTAATATTTCTAGTTCGTTGGTATGAATCTTTTGATTCGGTACGCCTGATCGTCAAAATATAAAAGTTTTAGTCAAATCTATCATAGCGTTTTTGAGAAAAAAAAACATTTTGCTAAAATAAGCATTTTTCCATTAAAATACATGTAAAAATCGAAACTTTGGACAAGTGTTTGTCTAAAAACTGTCCATCTTTCTGACATTTTTCTTTCGAATTTTTAGTTTGCAGGTTCGAAAATACAAGAAAAAATTTTTTTTAGAATTTTTTATCATAAGGCTTTTTTCTGTACATTTGGTGCGGGGTCCTTTATTGAGCCGACAAAGAACTACACATTTTTTATTAATCATTTTTTCATGTGACACGTAGTTTTTGTTTCAATTGTAATAAAATAATATTGAAAATAAGAAAATTAAATTTTTGGACAAACAACACAAGCTACGAAAAAAATTTAATGACAAAAGCTGTTCATCCAAAAAAGAACTACAAATTTATTATTAATTATTTCTCATAGAACGCGTGGGTTTTCTTTCTATCTGAGATATAAAATTGACCGTAAAAAAGTAAATTTTTGGAAAGACAACACAAGGTATGGAAAAAGTAAATGAACAAAAGTTGTTCACCCAAAAAAGATCTACGAATTTGCTATGAATTATTTTTTGATAGGATGCATAATTTTGGTTTAAATCGTGAAAAATAACCTTAAAAATAAAGAAATTTTTTTTTTGGAAAAACGACACAAAGTGCAATAATATGTTGATTCACAAATTTTGTTTATAGGATGGCCACTTTTTTTTAATTATAAAAACAAGACAATGAAAACACATTTGCTTAAATATCAATGCTTATTATGAATTGTCATAACATAAATTTTTTGAAATGACACATTTTTCAGGGTAGCTAAGAATAAAATTAGTGAAAAGTAAGGAACAAGTATTAAAATAATCGTGATGAGAATGTGTTTTTTAAAGCCGAAGGAGCTTTAACAAAAGAGAATTCACAATCACCAAACTATAGTTGTCTATGCTTGACCTTTAATTTTAAAAGGTATTAGCACAAATTTGGAGGAAGTACAAAGATCTTATGCGTAGCGCGAGATAAATATATTTTCGAACGCGAAGCGTGAGATTCGCCCGAGTCGAACTATTGATTCTCCATTGATTCTCTCGGTACTCTGTTGGTTCTCTTTTGCTTCTCTTGCTACTCTCTTGATTCTCTTTTGCTTCTC
>CAKNYM010050131.1:1547-24869 GCA_932195095.1 Andricus curvator | reverse complement strand
CTCTCTTGATTCTCTTTTGCTTCTCTTGCTACTCTCTTGATTCTCTTGCTACTCTCTTGATTATATTTTGCTTCTCTTGCTACTCTCGTGATTCTCTTTTGCTTCTCGTACTACTCCGTTTCCTCCGTCTACTCCGTTAGCATTTTCCTAATTTCAAATAAGCGCGTGGAAAATGACCAATCAGGCGATCTTCGCCTCCACCAATCAGGTTAGTGGTGGCTTTTCGGAGCGTCATGGCCAGTCTTCTCTGGTCCTGGCTTCACTTGTTTTGCATCAGCATCATCATCAGCATCATTTTACTCATTGCCTGTGACTGATATAAAAAAATTGTCAAATAATGTCAACTGAAGCAGCAAAACTGAGAAAGACTGCAGGGCGGAAAAGATCGTGGGCCTTAGTGTACTGGACAACTTGTGGTTCCAGAAATGTTGTGGAGTTATCTGCTATCCCAAAATCGGAGCGGAGCGTTGGGAGCGGATAACGCCTCTTATTTGGAAGGACGCAAAAACAGGTTTAAGGTCAAAGTATGACGCTAGAGTGATAGCTATAAGCCGTAAGTATATTTTTATCCTTGAATATTGAAAAAATCTATATAAATTGAAAAAGTTTGTCGCCCTTAAAACTAGTAGTTGCAAAATGCAAGTACTTGGTTACAAAATTCTGCATTTTGTTAAGAATTCGTCTTTTATAGTAGAAAGTCAATCTTTTTGGTTAAAAACTTAACTTCTTGGTTAGAAATGCATTTATTTTGTTCAAAATTCGCCTTTTTTAGTTTGCTTAAGGCTGATGGAACCACGGCCTAACCTCAAACTTGAACGACCTCATTGAACTCCATAAATACTTGAATTAAATATTTTTTAGAAGCTTAGCGCCTACTCCTTTTTTGATTCAAGTCTGTATTCGGAGTGAAAATTGCTTAATATCAATGGAGACAGGACCAAGTTTCGGAATGGATCAACCTTCGCAAGTAAACTTGCAACTGATTCTGAAGATATTGTAAACTGGAGCAATACTTTTATAAATTTTTGAACTAATAAGTTATTGTTCGATTTAGTTTTTAATAAATAATATGTGTCCTCATATTTAAGTGGTGATTAGTGTATTAATGTTAGTAAATGGATTATTACATAATAGATATAGATGTTTCCGTTTCTGCATCTTGGAGAATCAAAAGAGTATCAATGAAGATTCTCCTTACATCCTCTATGATTCTCCATTTATATATATTAGTAAATGGAGAATCATAGAGGATGTAAGGAGAATCTTCATTGATACTCTTTTGATTCTCCAAGATGCAGAAACGGAAATATCTGCAGGAGAAGAGCATCAAGAGAGGATCAAGACTACATTGATTTTAATTCTCTTTTGATTCTCCCAAGTCCTCGGAAATGGAGAATGTTGGAGAATCAACAGAGAATCAATAGTTCGACTATGTGCCCGCGCGATAAGCAGATTTTTTTCTTTGAAATTTAATCCGCTAAAATTATACAGTTTTTTGTGTCTTCTGTGAAATTCGCGTTTTAGAAATTACGTCTTTTTGACCGACATCCCTTCAAATGCTATTCTTTTCTGAAAATGTTTATTAAACTTGGCTAGATGTCTCATATTGTAGATCGGACCCACTGAAACTAAAGTTTTGTACCCATGAACTTTACAGATGATTTTGTGTAAGCAGAATGTTTGGGGGTGGCTAATACATCCCAATAACATTCATACGAGGAAATGAATTTTTTTTAACCAAAACAATAGGATATTATTTAATTAAATTATTGGCGTTGAAAATCATTTCACAATAAACGTGAGCAACATCACCTAACAGGGAAAGTGTTCAAATTCATTTTCAGGGTTGTTTTATCATCCCGTGAAGATGCAAGGGAGGAAATCGATATTTCCAAAGAACCAAATCCACGAAAGATTTTTTTTATTAAACTACTGTGTGTTAAATCACTTTAATAAAGACATATAAATCATCACTTACTAGGGAAATTGTTTGATATTATTTGAAGGGTTGTTTCGAAATCCCTTAATGATTCAAGTGAGGGAATCAACATTTCCGAAAAAATAAAACCACAGATTTGTTGATTAAGCTATTGCGGTAGGAAATCACTTCAAAATAAGTGCAGGAAGCGTCCCGTACAAAAAGCAGTGTTTTCATTTATTTTAAGGATTGTTTTAACATCGTCTAAAGATTCAGGTAAAGAAATCGACATTTTCTAATAAGCAAATTAACGAGAGATTTTTTGATTAAACTATTGGTGTCAGAAATCACTTCAAAATAAGTGCAGAAAGCAAAATCGACCAGGATAAGTGTTTAGGTTTATTTGAAGGGATGTTAAAACAACCCACAAAAAACTCAGCCACTTTTCCTGCTAAGAAAAGTAACAATTTTCGACATTACTTCATTGTCTGGTCAAATATTTTTATGGTTCAAACAAATGTAACAAACAAATGCACACTTTAGATATTTTTTTAAAATATAGACTTTGTTTTACAGATATCATTAAAGAAGCTTCGTTTATGCATTGAAAAATAGCAAAATCGATAATTTTGTTTATAAAATTATTTAAACAAAAATTGTTTACCTACTGGTAAATTATAAACTCAGGAGGTCATTGTAGCGATACTGATATTTCATATACGTAAAAATTAAAGTCTTCAGGTTTAAAAATGACTGAATTGTGCCTTTTTCTATTGAATTTGTTGAAACCATTAACAATTTCAACCGGAACATAACGTAATGTCGAAAGTTGTTACTCACAAGTCATTTTTAGTCCATTCTATGAAAAACAGAAAGCCTATATATTCAATAACAGCCAAAAAGTTAACTTGTTTATTAAATTTGATAATAATGCTCTAAAAATAGTTGATATGTTAGAATTCATAATTATATATTACATTTACATATATTGCGAAGAAAATTTTATGGAATATTTGAGTCTTGTTAATCTTTAAGATGAACAAGCTCTTGTTAATAACGAATGGACAATTTTCTGTAGTTGTTCACCAATATAAGTGAAAACTGCTATAAATAATTTACACTATTTTAAACAGTTTTGAGCAATTGCAGACCTTTTGAATAAAATAGGAGAGACTCGAATTTTCGAGCAGAACTATTTTTTTACGGCCGAAAAACTTTGAACATTTTTTTTTCTAAACTGTCAAAACACACGATGTTGCTACTTTGTGCTTAACTTAAGGCAACTTTAAACATTACATTTATTCAATTCGTTTTTGAACTTCGCGGTGTTTCTAACATCGAGAGACAAAAATTAGAAATTGTTTATGAAATAAACAATATAAAAATTGATATTTTTTTTTAAATTTTTAGATATAAAAATGGTCAAAATATGGTCCAATTTTTAATTTACAATATCTGTCAAAATATTAAAAATTTTACAAAACCTTTTGACCACATTACTTAGCACCCCAAACTCTACACAATATCAGAAAGAAAGTAAATCAATGACACTTTTTCCTTTTCAAATGGAATGCCCCAACTGTAATATTTGATACAAAATGTAGAGACAATTAAAACTTTTCCAGTTAATTAGTTATATTCTTGCGATTTCTTTGATTAGTGAATGTTCTCAAGAATAATGTACTTTCTAGGATAGATGTCTTAGGATAGTCTTAGGATAGAAGAAGTGGATCTAAACTCTAAAGTTATCTCCGTCGTCCTAATGGTGAACTTCTGGATGGTTTGAGGCTCAGTTCCCACAATCTGATGTTCATTAGAGAATCAGAAAATTGCGGAAAAGCATAAGTGGACGGCTAAATTGCAGTTGTGCTACAGTTGCGAACGAGGGATTCCCTGACTGTCCAATTATCGAGTCAGCCAACACGTCTGGTTTTTTTTTATTCCACTTAAAGCCTGCGGTACAATAACAAAAGGAAAACGCATATGCTGCGTTTTCAGTAAAATTGATCAAACGGAAAGAGTCGACTTAAAAATTCGAATTCAACCGTATATTATCTGCAGTAGTCACCAGTTAGTACTCACTAGTCACTAGTCAGCCATCAAAGAAGATTGCCATGGAAATTAAGAGGCGACTGGCGATCAACAGGAAACCATTAAAAAATAAGTAAAATCAAAATAAGTCACCTTAGAATGTGTTTAATGGAATTTCATTCAGATTCATACTTCACTTCTATGCTTAGTATCCCAGTGCTATATACTTTTGATAATTCACAACTTCTATAAAAAATACACATATCAAGGTTAATTTTTCATGGCAAACCCCTATACGTTTTAATTTTATTTGAAATTTTTCACAATTGAATTCTACAACAATTAATACTTTTAAAACTCTAAATGAAATTAAAATACATTTTTGCAGTAAAATTCTACATAAAGTGAAAGTAAAATTTATTAGTATGAAATTAACTTGACGCGAGTAGATTATGCATGTAAATAATCTGCACCAGCCAATTTAGTAATTTTTGTTCTCATTTTACATTTTAAAACTCTACAGAAATTCTACGCACATAACGATGCAAAGACAATCGAAAAATCATGGAGTTCTTAAAATTAAAATGATGTACAATTTCATTAAATTGGCTTATGTAGAGTATTCTTGCGTAAATTTCAATGTTATTGAGTTAATTTGAGCTTAAAAAAATTATTTTCACTTTGTGTGGAATTTTATTTTATACAATTTAACTATGTAGAGTTTTGAAACATTTTTTTAAATTTTGTGGATAGTTCTTTTGTGGAAATCTTGTTTTTCATTATTGATGTGGAAAATTTAATTAAAAATAATTACCTGTAGAGTTTTTCTTTGTAGAGTTCATTTCTGCGGAACCGATAACTTTCCTATTCTGTAGAGTAACTTTGAATAAACAGTATGTGAAAAGAATGTTAAATTATAATTCATCTTTTCCAACTAGATACGAAGGTTTATATTTGTGTGAATTTTTGTGATTAGTTATGACACATTTTTCTTTTTTTTTTGCCAGAAAGAGAACTTCGAATACGAAATTTAAGAAAATATTTTTAAATATTTTAATAAGCCTTCAGAAACATATATTTTAAATTAAAAAATTTTTAGATATATATTTTGCGAGGTCAAGCATTGTTTAAATTTTCACAATTTTCATACTCCAAGTTCCGATTCAGGCAAAAACTATAGGGAAATATTTTCACAATTTATGTCATAAGATAAAAAAAAATCTTTGAAAATTTATTTTCGAAATGAGCCTAATAACATTGAAAAATTTTTCATATTCTGAAAGATATTGATAATTTACGAACCCACTCAAAATATACCCCTTTTTCAATAACGCCCTAATTCATTTAGGGCTGCGTATTTGTAGGATTCAAATATATTTGAAAAAAAAAATGTTTAAAACTTGATACTTTCTGAGAAAAATATAGTAAAATATCGTCTTATGTCATAACCGTGTAAGTGCCAGGAAAACGATGTGTTTTTCAAATTATTTTTTAAACTCTAGTTAACATAAAATATATCAGTAGAAGACCAGGAATATGTTTAGAAACAAATAGAAGGCTTAAACGTAAAAAATTACAAGTTTCTAAATTATTCAAAAATTTAAAAAAATTATTTTCGTACAGAAAAAATAATAGATAATTCTTTTTAAAAAATATTTAAAAAATGTTAAAACAATTTGTTTAAAAATGCAAGATGCGGGATACCTCATAGCGCCATTTGATTCAGCTAAAAAAATTACATAAGGTCTATGTTTTTCACCGTTTTTTTATGTACTCAAAAGTGACGTAGTGTAATTAAACAATTACATGGTATAGAATTTATATTGATGCTATATCTAACAAAGTGGATACAGCAAAAAATTGTCCAGTAGATGAATTTCATGAAATTTTTTCCGTAGAATTGAATAGCACTACTGGTTTTTCCATATCTTGCATATTTAAACAAACGATTTGAATAAAAATTGTGTAAAAATTTTGAATACCGCTCCGCAGTACAATGGGTGTATTTATTTTTACTTATTTTATGAGCACTTTGCTTTCTCAAACGCATCAAATAAATTTGTTACTTTCCAGGGGTAGGTTTTTCTCTAACAAAAGAAAAAAATCGACACCTTTGATATTTTCCAAGCCTATGTGTCTGTATTACCGAAAATCTTATTATTTCTTTTTAATCAGAGAGACCGTTGAAAGGTCAGTCAATGTGTTCTGTTGTAATCAACAAATTTTTAACCTACAGTAGTGTTACATTTCCAATTTAAACAAAGTTTTTCTCATACAGACACAAAAAAACGAAATGTAATCTTTACAGCGATTTCAGAGTAATTTTTACCTGCAACAAAAATTAACTTCACGTGTTAAGATTTACCCACCACATGGGAAATGGTTACCATGTCAACTCCATTAAATCTTGTTTTGTTTCGCTGCAAAAAAATTCAACTTTATCGACTTGAAAATTACCCGTAACAAAAATAAACTTCTATTTTTTCTGTGAACAATATAACTTTTTTCTAAACTTTATATCTTGATTGATCGTGAAAGGTCATCGAAGGTTCGTTGATAGGTCAATCGACACGTCTGGGAGACGCAAATAATTACATCAATTACGACAAATTTTTTGGATTTTTTTTAGAAAAGAAAATTATCTATTAAAACATTTTTTTTGTCTTCGTACGCCAATTGTGGGAGAGAGTTTTGACCTACCAGCACTATATAAATTCTATGGGGATATTTGAAAAACAAACTTTTCCTTTTGTCCTCTTTTTTTGAGAGGCTTCGGGGTTCTTATTTCACGTTACATCTATAGTTTTTTCCGTGTTTTCAGAAGATTTACGAAGACCTAATCAATTTTCAGATTTTATAATGGATTATGATAACACCTATCACATCAAATTTGTAATAATTATAGAGGCTTCGGAGTTGTTACCACATCTACAATCTCTAATATGCTATTATTGCAATTTAAACTGCATTACGTATTATAAAAAAGTGCCAAAAATCATCTAGGAACATCGAATAAACTTCGAGGGACATATAAATTAAAATCTATTTGAAAATCGCCCACATAGAATTTCAAAGTTGCACCCTTCTGTTTGCGGACGTTTAGAAGGGTTAACCCCTAATGATTAAATTACTACGTTGGACCTGTTTTGTTTCCAGTTTCCACTGAAGACGTTTAAAATAAACACTAAATAGCATAATAGCGGTGCTTAAGTTAGGTCCGATTTCAGGGTGAATTTCGTGTTGGTGTCGTTTTAAAATAATTCCACGTCCCAGGAGTTTTTGAAATTAAGTCTCGATTACTCGGACGTTAAATCGTGCAGTCAGATGACTACTTCGGTCGAGACTTGGGTATCACATGGTCGTTATGGTCCCTGATCGTCACGGTACCGGTGTGCAAATAACAAAAAAAAATTCCACATCATAATCGTCGGATTATGCGCAATAACTCCTTGGGCGATACCGAGAATCCTCTGCACACTCGTAATTATGATGAGCGAACGAATCGCGAAGTGGCCCGACCCGCGCCGCAACAGCGACAACGCTATTCAAGATCCACCGTAGTCCAGTCGCACAGTGAGTTTTTTTTTACAATATTTTGTTCAAAATTCTGCTGACTGCTCAATTTTTGACAGATTCTAATAATTTTTTTAATACTCGTAACGAATTATAATTTCATGTAGCACTGCTACTTTTCTAGTTTTCTGCAAAGAACTAACCTAAAAAAATATGAACTTGCCAAGGTAGCTGAACCACGAAATTTCGAAACTTTGGAAACCATGAAATCGGTAATATCTTTACACACAAACCTCAAACTCACAAACCTCAAACCCACAAACCTCAAACCCACGAACCTCAAACCCCCAAACCCGTAAAACCACAAACCTCAAACCCACAAACCTCAAACCCACAAACCTCAAACGCACAAACCTCAAACCCACAAAAATGATACCTCAAACTCAAAAACCTCAAACCCACAAACCTCAAACCCATGAACCTCAAACCCCCAAACTCGTAAACCCACAAACCTCAAACCCACAAAAATGATACCTCAAACCCACAAACCTCAAATCCACGAACCTCAAACACACAAACCTCAAAACCAAAAACCTCAAGCCCACAAACCTCAAACCCGTAAACCCACAAACCTCAAACCCAAAAACCTGAAACGCACAAACCTCAAATCCACAAACTTAAAACCCCTAAGCCCATAAACCTACAAACCTCAAACTCACAAATGCATAAACCTAAAACCCCAGACCCACAAACCTCAAACACAAAAACCTAAAACCACAAATCCACAAGCCCACAAACTGCAAACCCACAAACCTTCAACCCACAGACCCACAAACCTCAAACCAACAAACCTCGAACCCCCAAACCCGTAAACCCAACAAACCTCAAACCCACAAACCTCAAACTTCAAACGCACAAACCTCAAACCCTCAAAAATTATACTGCAAACGCACAAACCTTAAACTTCAAACCCACGAACCTCAAACCCACAAACCTCAAACAAACAAACCTCAAATCCACAAACAGAAAACCCCTAAGCCCATAAGCTTACAAACCTCAAACTCACAAATCCATAAACCTAAAACCCACAAACCTCAAACACATAAACCTAAAACCACAAATCCACAAGCCCACAAACAGCAAACTCACAAACCTCCAACCCACAAACCTCAAACCCACAAACCTAAAACCAACAAACCCCCAAACCCGTTAACCCACAATCCTCAAACCCACGAACCTCAAACCCACAAACCTCAAACCCACAAACCTCAAACCCACAAAAATGAAACCTCAGACCCGTAAACCAACAAACCTCAAACTCAAAAACCTCAAACCCACAAAAATTATACCTCAAATCCACAAACCTCTAACGCATAAACCTAAAACCACAAATCCACAAACATCAAACCCACGAACAGCAAACCCACAAAAATCAAACCCCATGTTCATAAAACTCGACATATAAGTACATCATGCAGAATAGTCCACAATCCCACCAACCTTTAGGGTTTACGGTTTATGGGTTTAGGGTTTATGGGTTTATAAGTTTTAGGTTCAGGGTTTATGGGTAAAACCCATAAACCATAAACCCTAAACTCTTACACCATAAACCCTAAAGGTTGGTGGGTTTGTGGACTATTCTGCATGATGTACTTAAATGTCGAGTTTTATGAACATGGGGTTTGATGTTTGTGGGTTTGAGGTTTGTGCATTTGTGGTTTTAGGTTTATGTGTTTGAGGTATAATTTTTGTAGGTTCGAGGTTCGTGGGTTTGAGGTTTGTGGGTTTGAGGTTTTTGGGTTTGAGGTTTTTGGGTTTGAGGTTCGTGGGTTTGAGGTTTGTGAGCAGTCAGCAGAATTTTGAACAAAATTTTGTAAAAAAACTGACTGTGAGTCGCCACTAAACTTCTGTATGCACTAAGAGGTCTCCTGATTACGAATATATTAGTTATTTTTTCTAAATCCTGTACAGTTATTGTTTAAATAATTTTTTTAAAGAATTTCATTATTTGTTGAAAAAAGACCTTTTTCTATAATTCGCGAAAAAGTGCCAGTTTTTCCACCTGTTTTTGGTGTAAAAACTTACCGATTTTTGCTCGATGACGTGGCGCATGCGCAGTGCCGACCTTTCCGGGCAACAGTGACAAAAGTGGACAGATGCAGTGGAAAAAGTAAATTGACAGTGATAAAAGTGAGGCACAGTGGAAAAAGTAAATGTTATTTCGGGTGGGTTCGTGCTGCCTCGGGTGGACTCGTGCATCGTGCGCAGCCAACTTCATTCTATTTTCCGACTGTCGTCCCTAACCTAAAAGCAATTTCCTGAAAAGTCTCGAGTTGTGTATTTTGTATGTACTTTTGTCACTTGGCGAAATCAAAAAAACACCGTCAGTTTCTCCGAAAATACTGTGCTTGGTTTTTTTCACGAAAAATCGGAAGTTTTGAAGCCCTCAACTTTATGGGCCAATTATTCAATTGTGACAACCAGCTTATTATTACTGCCATATTATTGCCATGGTTTTGATAATTGCCATTGTCATTGTTGCGTCAATCGACAAAAAATCGCCTTCTTTTTACACAAAAAACAGGTAAACAAAAACTAGCACTTTTTAACAAATTATAGAAAAAGTGTCGTGTCCCACACATTGAAAAAGCGACGATTTAAAACTCGCGTGATAGCCATCCTCGCTCCGCTCGGGTAGCTAACTTCACACTCGTTTTAAATCTCTCGCTTTTTCAACTTGTAGCACAATATACTATTATAAAATCATTTTTAACATCTCTGAGGAAAAATAAAACTTGATTGCTTTTTTCACTATTTACGTAGTATAAACCGTTTTGAAATGAAGAACTCTCCGTGAATTGTTGTGAAAAAATTGGTATTTTTAAGAGGAAATCGTCTACACTTTTGATTTGTTAATAAAAGTTCATAACAATTGTTATGAATGAAAACCCTTAATGACCAAGATTAATCTTTTTTTAATTTTGTATTATTCTTCGACACGAGATTAAACTTTTTATTCTCGTGACATTTTCTCGTACGATAAGCTTTATTTATTCGCAGCCTTTTAAACAAATTATTTTTTATACATCCACGCTCCTTTGAGTAAATGCAATTTTCTATGAACAACTAAAAAAAATGTACAACCGTAAAAAATCTTGAAAATCAAAAACAGAAATTTTTTAAAAAGTAACGCATGAGGACTCTGATTATGCATAATTAATTTATATTCATTATAATTTTAAAAATTCTTTTTTTTTAACTTTGTGAAAAAAATCAGAGGGAAATATTTTGAAAATGGAAAGTATAAAATGAAAATGTATTATTATACCATTAAGCCATTTCCCTTTCGGAGTAGGCGTGACTTGCTCGGTTGGAGAAAGGTAGTGTGTATATGGGTGTATAGGTATAGAGTAGATAAGTAAATGTTAAATAGGTATATAGGTGTACGGTATGTAGGTGTAAATTAAAATTAATTCAATTAATTTAAATTAAATGAAATGTATAAATTTAATTAAAATTAAAATTATTAATTCAATTAATTAATATTGTAAAATGCTAAGTCATGTCATGGGCGGATCGAGAACATTTTTCGGAGTGAGAGATTGTGAATTTTCTTCAACGAATGCATGGGAAAAGGGTTGGGGAGGAGCCTCCCTCAATGATGTAAAAGAACTTTTTAAATTGAATATAATGAGCCGATATATTCCACTTTATTTATATTTTTCAATAATATTGTTTATATTCATAAAAAAACTCAAAAGACGTGCATATTTGGGGCCGTGCATAAATGGCATAGTCTTTTGGGTGTGTGGGGTTGGAAAGATATAAGGCAACAATTTTTACGTGCTCTCTTATATAGGGTACAATTTTTCTAAAAAATTCATCTTTTTATGTTGAAAATTCCACTCCTTGGTTGAAAGCTAAACTACTTTATTAAAAATTCATTTTTTGTTTGTTTGAAGATTCATAATTTTAGCTGAGAATTCAACTATTTGTTTAAAAATTAAATTTGTTGTTGAAAATTTATATTTTCAGGTTGAAAATTCAACTGTTTTATGGAAAATTTGTCCTTTTGGCTTGAAAAATGAACACATTGGTAGAAAATTAAACTGTTTTGTATAAAAATCATTTTTCTAAATTGAAAATCATTGTTTTTCTCATTGAAAATTTAACTATTTAGATTTTTAGTTAAAAAGTTCTTTTTTTAGACTAAAACTTCAACTATTTTGTTGAAAAATCATCTCTTTTGGTAGAAAATTACATTTTTTGGTTAAAAATTCAACTGTTTGGTTGAAAATTAATCTGTTTTGGTTGAGGATTCAACCATTTTACTGAAAATTCGTCTTTTCACAATAATCATATTGTATTTTATTTAAAATTGAAATCTTTTTTTGTTAAAATATCAACTATTATATTTTTTTCTCGAAAATTTATCTTTTTAGGTTTACAATTCAACTTCTTCGTTGAAAGCTGAACACTTTCCTAAAAATTAATTTTTTTGGTTGTAGATTCATAGTTTTAGTAAAAAATTCATCTTTTTAGTTGAAAGTTGAACAACATTGTTAAAGCTTTCTTTTTTGTGGTAAAAATTATTGTTTTAAACTGAGAATTTAACTAATTTTTTGAAATGAACTTTTTGGTTGGAATTTCATATTTTCGGGTTAAAAATTCAATTTTTTGTATAGAAAATTTGTATTTTTGTCTTGAAAATTCAACAATTAGGTAAAAAATTGAATTATGTTGGAGAAAGTTTAATTTTTTTGTAGGAGATTTGTTTTTTTTCACTTAAAAATTAATTTTTCAAGTAGAAATTTAACTATTTCATTTTAAAATTTTCCATTTTCAGTTTAAAAATTCTACTTTTCGGTTGAAAATGCGTGTATTTTGTTGACAATTAGCCTTTTTTGTTGAAAAATGAATTTCCTGGATTACCAATTCAAATATTTCAATAGAAATGTATGTATTTGGTTATAAATTCGTCTTTTTGATAACAAGAATAATAATAATTCGTATTTTTCAGTAAAAAATTAATCTTCTTGGTTGCAAATTTATTTTGTGGTTGAAAATTTAATTATTTCCTTGAAAATTCAACTATTTTGTAGAAAGCTCGTCTTTTTAGCTTGAAAATTCCATTATTTGGTTCAAAATTTACGTAATTTGATGAGAATTCATGTTTTATAGTAGAAAATTAATCTTCTTGGTTGAACATTCAACTTTTTTCAATTGAAAATTCTACATTTTTTATGAATTTTTCTTCATTATTGACTGAAAAGTTTTTCTTTGTTGAGGATTCAAGAATTTTGTTGAAAATTCTTCTTCTTTGGTTCAATTCAACTGTTTCTGATTTACAATGAAAATCTTCCATTGGTTGAAATATCAACAATTATATTTTTGCTGTGAGTTCATCTTTTTTGGTTGAAAACTCGCAAATACTTGTTTCAAAGTTAAACTAACCCTGAATAAATTCACGAGAAAAAAATGGGCGGCAAAAAATAAGTTGGGTTGGGGGTCAAAACTTACGGACCCTAACAAAAGAGGGTACATGGCTTAAAATCAAATTTGCCAATGACAGTAAGTGGCCTTAAGTACTTTATGTACCTGATGCACAAATTTTCAAATTTTAAATTTGGTGTCCTAAACGCCGTTATTTATAACCTTTTTTTAATAACTATAAACAGTCCTAAATAAGTTCATATACTTTTACCAATCAATCAGCTGTTTTTCTCTATTGAATTAGGAAATATCTTGACTAATCGAATTAGTAATTTTTAATTAATAGTTAGTGGTCCACTTTTTGCTGATTAAATCTGTAAAATGTCACTAGTAATTAGTTAAGTTTTGATCATTTTAATTCAGCGAGGCAATAAGGTATCTTTTGCGTAAGAAAAATATATATAAAATAAAAAAACCGTCTTTAGACACTCAAGTTCTTCCTTGTTCAAAGCAAATCATTTTTACAGAGTTTTCTAAATAATTCAAATTTTCTACGGAAAATTAAAAGAATGTACAACCCAAAAAAAAATTTAAATCGAAAACAGAACTCTGTTGACAAGTAGAGCATGAAGACCCTGAATCTGTGTAATTAATTTGGAGGTCGCGTTTATTCCTTGTTATTTTAAGATTGAAAAAAATCTTATTTTTCTGAACTTTATCCAAACAATCAGATGATAATGCTTTTAAATTGTAGACAGGCTACGTAACGTTTACAATTTTGCAAATGATATTTATTACACCATCGTGTTATTTTATTAAAAATTTATATTTTTCACTTTTGTCATTTTTATAACCTTTTCTTAATTGATATATACGGTCCTAAGTAGATTTATTTATTTCTATCAAGGAATTGGTTGCTTTCCACTATTGAATTAGGAAACGTCTGGTCTAAACCAATTAGTCATTTTCTACTAATCTGTGGTCGTTCACTTTTTACTAATCAAATCTGTGAAACTTCACTATTAATCAGTTGAATATTACCAATTTTGATTTAGAGAGACCTCAAAGTATTTTTGCATGAAGAAAAACGGTATACAATTAAATTAACATCCTTTAGGCACTCAATTTTTTACTTATTCAAGCTGATGCTTATTCAAGGCAAATAATTTTTACGAAGTTTGTTAAATTATTGAAATTTTATGTGGCAAATAAGGAAAATATACAACCGAAAAAAAAGTTGAAAATCTAAAACAGAACTCTGTTGAAAAGTAGCGCACGAGGACAAGATTATAAAAAATCTTTTTCTTAAAATTGTTCAAACAATCAAAAGGCAATGTTTTTAAATTTGAGAAAAGCTACGTCACTCTCAATTTCTCAATATAGCCTTCTTATTATTCCAATAGAGCTAAAAATGTTACACCATGTGTCGCTTTATTAAATTTTTTGGAAAATCGGCACAATGTACATACGAAAACAAATGAATAGACAAAAAATATTCACCAAAAAAAGATCTACAAATTTTTTATAAATTTGTATTATAAAAGGACATTCAAAATGAAAAAAATTAAATTTTTGGAAAACGACACAAGATAAAATAAAATTGTATTTAACAACATTTTTCGCCTAAATCATATCTAGAAATTTGCTTAAAACCACTTCATGATATAACGCACGCGTCCTTTTTGTTTGAATCGTAAAAAATAACATTAACATTAAACAGATTAAATTTATGGAAAAACGATGCAACATACAATAAAATGTTTAATAACAACATTTTTTGTCTAAATTACATAAATCTAAGAATTTTCGTTCGACATTATTTTGATAGGATGCGTACATTTTTTAATTATAAAAACAAGACAAAAATGATGAAATTTTCAAATAATTTGTTTATTTATTTAAGAATTGAAAAAAATAAAGGTTTAAAAATTGTAATAATATACATTCATTGAAATGATACGTTTCTCAGGGTAGCTGAAAATGGAGACTAATGATAAATAAGGAACAAATATTAAAGCAATCACGAAAATTAAAATTTGTAGTTTATTTTGCTATATCTGAATGTGGAGTCCCAGACCGAGATAGAGAAATTAATATACTTGACATAGCTTTTTTTCAAGTTTCAAAATAGTGCTTTCTCATTGTTTAGAATAAAGCTGAAAATGTTCCGCAATCATGTGCATTTGTTCAACTTTTCTGTTTGTCACGTTTTTCATGTCTATAACATTTTTTTAAATCAATATATACACAGCCCTATTCTCTAAATTTGAATTAGTTTAAATTTTTACTAATTTCAATCAATGACTGATTTCTGGTTATGAAACGTCATTATTTTACTATTGAATCAGTAAAAATTACTAATTCATCAGCAAAAATAAGGGATTTATATATAGAATTCAATCGTCTATTGAGATTTGTATTAACGAACTCTCTATAGAGAAAATAAATCATTATATTTTCAGTAATCAATTAGTGGTCTTCCAGTATCGAATTAGTAATTTTCTACTCAATTTTCTCTGATTAAATTAGTGGAATTGCACTAGTAATTAGTGAAATTTCACAAAATTAGATTTACAGAGATCATTAACAAAATTTGGATTCAAATCTGTTATTCCAAATCACCCTAATAGGTCTGAAACAACCCTTTTGAAGGCTTTAATTATAGATAGTAATACTTTCAAGTTTGTTCATTTTATCTACGTACCATTAAGTAAACAGATTCTATTAATCATATCTGGATCTATTTAAGTAAATTATGGCTAACCAAAAAAGTGCTAGAATAAAAATTTTGCAGCAGAAAAAAGTCGATTGTTTAACAGTAATTGAGTAATTTATTAATAAAAGAGTACCAATTTTTTGCATATCCCAATACATTCTTTTTTCATGGAAAAAAAAATTTATGAATAACTGAGAATATTTTTATAAGGAATAGCTCTCATTTTTCAAAAGTCATTTAATGAGATATTGGTACATATATTACATACACGTACATACATACATCCATACATACACATGCATGCATACATGAAGCTATATATAACAGGGGGCTTTCATTAAAATTCACCAGTCGTCGTTTACGAAATTCTAAAAAAGTCTATGTCATCTTTCAAATCAGAAATGAAATTTTCTCTCATAATTTGTGTCTTTATCTTTTTGGTGTTCTATAATTCTATTGGTAAGTAGAATAATGTCATTATTGTTCAAAAAATATATTTTTAGAAAATTTGCGTTGCTTCCGAACATCCTTCATGCTATACGTTTGTCTCAAATGCACTACAACACCTTCAAAATGGCTATATTACATCGATGAAAATTTGTCTAGCTTCTGCATTAAGGTGGTCGAAATATTTATTCCAATTTTGATGCATATCGCCCCCAAATGTGTGTGAATCCACAAAAAATAAATTCTTAGCTTAAAAAAATGATATTTAGAGGTTCGGAAAGCCCCATGAAGTTTAATATGTATTTCCGATAAGAAAAAAATACGATTTTGTAAATTTTATTCAGAATCGGCAACAGTTGGTGAATCGAGTTGAAACTCAACATTTATCTTCACAATTAGCTATAGAATACAAATAAATAATTATTTCTGAATATCACACCTATAAGTTGAAGGCTGGTACCCTCCTCAGTATAAAACACAAGCCAAACATGGCTCATCTTCCAGTTCTAGTTCTGTCTCTATAATCCCCCTTCATTGACCGAAGTCGGGTGGGACTGACGTTATAACTGGACTCTCCACCTTATTAAGACTGTACTAATTATTTTGAACTTACCGTCTAACGACGACTGGCTCATTATTTTAAACATGATTTTTACTCGCAAAATACATTTCTCGTATCAAGTTGGTAGTTGGGCGTATACTTTAATCAATAAATAACACAAACAATAGAGTAGACTCGGAATGGATTGAAACTTTGGTGGACAAAAGGCATGCTTTTGGTAGAAGTAATGGTAAAATTTCAGGCGATGAATGGATACTGGTTGTTTGGAATGGCAGAGGTGGATGATGTTTAGGAAATACAATTACAAGAAACATTGCACGCAAGGAAGCTAGATATTTTATGTTCACCTGCAACAAAGAAAAAGGGATGCGACAGTAGAATAATAAAGAATGGGAAGTTAGAGAACGGACTCGAACCATCGTCAGGAGTAGATAGCGAATGACATGGTTGTCAAGGCGTCGATCTGATTATGAATGATTTATCTCACCCGACACTTAACTTAGTCCGTGGCTGATAATGAAAAACCGGATTCACCCGAGAAAGAGTTAAACAAAAATAAATAAAATAATAATAAGTCTGTTTTATAAGTTCCCAAAAAAAAACCCATAAGTGAAAAATTGGGTTTTGCGAGTTTTCGGCACTAATTATATCAATTTTTTTCATTTTTTGAGAATACACATTCTTTTTGAAATATAAGATACTACTTTCTACTGATAATTAGATGTCTACATAAATTTCTTAAACAATTTATTATTGTTTTTGGCAGTTTGTTCTTCGAATAGAGTTAGGAAGTTGCGGTTTTTTCGAATTTTTTAACTTATTTTGAACTTTTCAGTTAGATCGAAGTAATAATCGATTCAATTTAATAAAAATAATTGATGAAACAATTTCTTATTTATAATAATATTCTCTTAGAATAATGCTAGAAAGTTGCAGTTTTTTCTAAAATTTTCCACTTTCGGTCCACTTTTCAATTAGAGTGAGGAAATAATTAATTCAAGTTAAGGAACATAATTGTTTACACAATATATTATTATTTTTATCAATATTCTCTTTGAATAATGTTAGAAAGTTGCGGTTTTTTTCTGAAATTTGTTACTTTTTGTCTACTTTTTACTTCGATTGTGATGATAATTAATTATATTTAACAAAAATAATTGTTTGAACAAATTATCATCGTCTTTAACTATCTTTTATTATAGTAATGTTAGATAGCTGCAGTTTTTTTTTTAATTTTCCACTTTTTGTCTACTTTTCACTTAGAACTAGGTAAGAATTAACGCAATTTCAAAAAACATAATTGTCTAAATAAACTACTATTGTTCATAACCATCTTCTCCTATATTAATCCTAGATAATTGCGGTTTTTTCTGAAATTTTTAACTTTTTATCCACTTTTTACAAAGTGAGATAATAATTAATGCAAGTTAACAAATATAATTGTTCAAGCAATTTATTATGGTTTATAACTATCTTCTCTTACATTAATGCTAGAAAGTTGCGGGTTTTTCTAACATTTTCAGCTTTTCTTCGACTTTTAATTAGAAAAACATAATAAAAATAATTATCAATTAAAAGAAAAAGGCTTTCACTAACTACTTTAAGGAAAATTTACATTTAGTATGATCCATATTGACAATTTGAAGAATATTTCAAATATCAGTTTTATTTCAGAAAAGTATATGCAAGAAAAATATTGTTTAAAAAATGATTCTCTATATTGTTTATTTATTATTCAGCAGTTTCTTAACTGGAATTAATAATTATAACCTCACTAAGTGAAAATTTGACAAAAGATTAAAAATTTCAGCAAAAACCGCAACTATCTATCATTACTATAAGACAAGATAGTTATAAATAATAATAAGTTGTTTGTACAATTAATTTTGTTAAAATTTAGTAATTTTTACCTCGCCTTCAGTGAGAAGTGGGCAAAAAGTTGAATATTTCACAAAAAATCCGCAACTTTCTAGAATTATTCACAGATAGTATTATTTTAAATATTAATAAATTGTTTAAAAAATTAGGTTTGCTAACTTGAGTTAATTAATAACTCACTCTGATTGAAAAGTGGACTGGCAGTTAAAAATTGTTTGAAAAAACTGCAACTTTCTAGCATTATTCTAAGAGAATATTATTATAATTAATAAAAAATTGTTTAAACAATTATTGCTGTTAAATTTTATTGACTATTGCCTCGCTCTAACTGAAAAGTAGAAAATAACTTTAAAAATTTGGAAAAACCGCGACTTTCTAACTCTATTCTAAGAGAAAAATGCTAAAAACAATCATAAAAGAAGTCATAATTGGTGCCAGAAACTCGCAAAAATAATTTTTTCACTTGTGGGGTATATATATAACATACTTAGAGGGGTTACATTCCAAAAATTATTATTCATTTATATTCTATAGCCAAGTTGAGTTTCAGTTCGATTCACCTAATATTGACAATTTTGATTCCAGTTTTTTTAAAACCGCCTTTTTTTCTTATGGGAAATACGTGTTCAATTTCATGGGCCTTAGGGACCCTCTGAATATTAGCTTTTTTTTATCGCATTTATTTTTTTGTGGATTCGAACGGGGGCGACATGCATGCTAATTTGAAAAAAAATTGCAGTGCCTTTTTGGTCCATTGAACAATTCTAATAAGTATAATTCATGTGTATTTAATTTTTGTTACAAGCTATTATTTATATATATATATATATATATATATATATATAAAATTGAAAATTTTGTTTAAAAAGCAACCTTCTATTGAAATATACTAAACATAAACAAAAAATTTTACTCAAAAAAGGGAGGTTGCAATAATAATATAATAATAATGCGACTAAAAATAAAAGCGTCGGGCGTAAATAAAAAACATTTTTTCATATAAATGTAATGTTCAATTTTTACGCCCTATACTTTTTTCAGTCACATTATTATTATTATATTATTATTGCAAACCCCGTTTTCAGATACAAATATTTTGTTTCTTTTTAGTATACAAGCATCATCAATCACGCGCTTGTAATTTTTCGTTTTGAGTGGCAAATCATTTTTAACTCAAAATAAAAATTTCGCAAAACTATTTATTTTTGAAAAGTTTTTGAATACTTAAGAAAGATTTTAGGAAAGCATTGTCAGTTTGTTTTTAAGGTTATATAAATATAATATAAGATTTTAGAGAAAATTCAAAAAGATTTTTGACGATTTCAAGTATGTCAAAACAGAATCGAGACAATTTTGAAGAATTTTTTTTTTACAGGATATTACAAAATTTTATGAGAAATTTAAATAAGTTTGAAAGATATTGAGGACTTTCAGAAGTTGTGAAGAAATTTAAAAATATTTTATAAATTTTCGGCAATCTTTCAAAGCTTTAAAAGATTTGTAATAAAATTTCCAACACAGGGAAAGTTCCGACTCTAAACAAGTACAAAACTGTTGAATAATAAAACAATAAATAAAGTAATTTTATTTTATTGACATATTTTTAGTATGTATTTCTTATTTAAACAATTTGTTAATTGTTTAGATTCGGGAATTTTTAAATACGGTAATATTATAAACTATCAGGCATTTTATTATTGCAAAATTATCCAATTCGTGAATTTTAAATTGTCGGTAATTTTATAATTTCGGAAATTTTCTATTTCAAATATTTTTATAAATATTTTGAAATATTTTGAAATATTCTTTAAAAATTAATTTTTTTAAATGAAAAATAATTTTCAATTTCCCCATGAATCTTAAGAAAATTAGTTTATTACCTTGAAATCTTTCAAAATCCTTGAACAGCTTCAACATGTCAAAAAATTAAAAATTATTTTGAATTTCTTTCTATACTTCTAAATACCTTTAAAAATGATTCGCGTTTTTATTAAAATTTTTCTAAAATACTGCAAAATTAAAAAAATTGCTTTAAAATTTTGGAAATTCTTTTTCAACAATTTTGCAAATCTTACGAAATGCTTTGAAAAAATTTGTTAATATTCTCTTAAAATAAATTTTTAAAAATAAAATTCCTTTTAAATGTTCCTGGGAATCTTAAAAACAATTGGTTATTTTCTTGAAACTATTCAAAAATCTATGCAAAATTAAAAAAATTGCCTTAGAATCTTCCAAATTCTTTCTTTGAACATTTCGAAAATCTTTTTAAATATTTTGGAATCTTCTTAAATATTCTCTGAAAATTAATTTTTCGAAATAAAAGTCGTTATATTACAAATTTTATTTCGAAATCTGAAACAAATTACGTTTAGCTTTAAATTTTTTGAAATCTTTTCAATTTATAAATTATTTTTGAAATTTTTTCAATACTTCTAAATACGTTAAAAATTATTCAAACTTCTTCTAACATTTTTTTTTCTGCAAAATTAAAAAAAATTGCTTCAAAATCTGCCAGATTCTTTTTTGACTTTTTTTTTTAATCTTCTCAAATTTTCTCTTAAAATTAATTTTTCTATATAAAAAATCATTTAAAATTTTCCTTCGAACCTCAAGAAAACTTTTCATTTTTTTGAATACCCGAATTTGCTCAACAAATTTGTAATCTTGCAAAATTCAAAAAGTGTTCTTCAAAATTCTTTACATTCTGTCTTGAAATGTTAGGAAAGCATTTGAAGCTTTTTGAAATCTTTTTCAATTTTCTCTCAAAATTAATTTTTAAAATGAAAAGTCTTTGAAATTTTCTCGGAAATCTTCAAAACTCTACATTTTGTTTGAAATTTTTTGAAATCGCAGGAAAACAACTGAAAAGAGCCACTAAAAGTCATATTCACGCATCGTCGCAACCAATCATATTATTATCGACAACAATGTATGCGTGGATCTCGTTACAACAACTTTTTAAGTTGTAGTTTTTCAATTTAAAGAGAAAAATAATTCTTATTACAAAATAAGAATTTCGAGTAACTACTTATTTTTTATGCTTTTTTGTTTATTGTTTCTTGAGGTTATATAAATATAATTTTCCTAAGATTCTTGAGAAAATTCGAAAAGATTTTTGAAAATTTCAGATGTCAAATCAAACTTTTAACAAAAAATCTGCCCGCTTCGCGGGCACATTCTCATAGCGCGCTTCGCGCGCGGCTCGCTTCGCTCGCAAGTTTCAGCGCGCCTAGGGCGCGCACCTTTTGGATCTCGCGCTTCGCGCTCGATTATATGTTTATCTCGCGCTTCGCGCTCGATAATGTATTGACCTCGCGCTGCGCGCTCGGACACATTTGTCGTCTAGGTTTTCACACTTCGTGTCCTCGCTAGTGCGCGCTTCGCGGGCTAATACTCTCTTAAAGCTTCATCGTTATGACCTGCTTTTGGTTTGATTATGTCAGTTTTACATAAAAAGAAGAACTAATTTACTTAAGGTTCTATCGACCTTAAGGAACACATTCTCATCACGACACTCGCGCTTCGCGCTCGATATTTCGTTTGATCATCATGTGAACCTCGCGCTTCACGCTCGTTTCTGTTCATCGTATAATAGAAACCCAAAAGTTCGCAACGACCATATGTTATGTTCAATCTTCTTCAGATAAAAATGACTAAAGTTGTATTTGATTTAAAATGAAGAAGGTAATTCCTTTACTTTAGCGTATATTTCCGTATCTTTATAATAAATCCTACAATCAGAAAGATTTTTTTCCAACTATCTGAAAAGGGGAGAAAAGAAGTATTTAAGTCGTTTTTGGAACATATATCTTGCTTTTTCATTCACAATCACACCGACCCCTTGACTACCATGTGATTCCCTATCTACTCCTAACCATATTTCAAAACCGCTTTTCAACACCCCATTTTCTATGTTTGTACTTTCGCATCCCTTTTTCTTTGTCTCAGGTACACATAAAATATCTAGTTTTCTTATGTGCATGGTTTCTCGTAGTTCTCTTACTTTAAGGTCATTCACTCCTCTAGCATTCCAAACACCCAGTCTCCATTCATCGCCTGAAACTCAAACTTTACGTTTACCGTGTGTATGCATTTAGTCAATCAAAGTTTCAGTCCAGTCCGAGGCTACTTTATTGTTTGTATTGTTCATGTGTAGATTGTACACCCAACTACCACCTTTATGCGCGAAATTTGTTTTGCGAGTTGAAATCATGTCCAAGTCAAGTAGTGATTCACCGTATAGTGGAGAGTCCAGCTCTAACGTCAGTCCCACGAAAACTTCTGTCAGGGTGGGGGGGGGGGCACAGTGGGATGAAATCAAAAAACGAGGTTCAAAATAACTTGTAGCTGGCAATTCTGAACCGATTTTGGATTTTTTTCTTCAGAAAAATTGAGCATCAAATTTTGAAGAGATTTATGTCGTCTAATTTTTGAATTTTTTTTTTGTTTAAACTTTTATGTTAATGCAAAGAGTGAATAAAAAGTCGACTTTTTCGTTTTTTTTGTTTATCTTGGTGAAAATTTTTTTTCTATGATCAGCATTCCGAGACTTTATGCACGGGGGTAGCTGAAAGCAAAAAAAAATACTGCATTGTTAAGTTGATTGTTATGAACAAATTAACTTAACAAATAGTCTACTGTATGGATTCTTCGTTTGCAAAGTAAATTTTTGCGTTAAAATTACTTGCTTCCATCGAAAAAATAATATTTTAAGATAAAAATTTGACATCCAATATTTTTAAATAATTTTATAAACAAATTATATAAACAAAAGCCTAGTGTGGACATTTAAAGGCATAAAAAAATCATTTTTTCACTTAATTT
>CAKNYM010050130.1:0-13978 GCA_932195095.1 Andricus curvator | reverse complement strand
AGAATATTGAGTACAAATGAGAAGAGGTCCCTGTTAGACTCTTCGTCATCCGATAGGTTGTGAATCAGGACATTGCAGGAGCGGGCTTGTCGCTGAAGAAAGCCAACCTCTCTCTTGAGTGAACTACATTTTTCTTCTAGTGCCTGATGACTCTCTTTCAGCTTTTTATATTGTGCTTTAGTTGTGCTGAATTCAATTTTAAGAGCATCAAAGTCGGACTTCAATTGAGCTGTGTTTGTTTTAAGCAGTTTGACGTCCTTTTTGGTTTCCTCTGTGTCGGCTTTGATGGAGTTTAATAACTTTAGTACCTTTGCATCGCCACTCATTTTTGTAAATAGTAGCTACTTTGAAAGCGGTAGATAAGAGCGATCGATAACAGCTGTCACCACACACACACAGCGCACCAAGCCTGGTTAAATCACGCACACTGCTTGAGGGGCAATGCGAAATTGATAAAGATGTCTGTTCTAGACCACAAGTTCCTCAGAAAGACACAAAACTAGTAAGAATTTTGACAGAAAAACACAAAATCAGGAGCAAAAACTTATTCCAGCAGGTATCACAGCACAAAACCAACGCGATAAAAAACAAACAAAATATCTAGCATTTGAGAAACTATGTTCAGAGGTTTTCCCCTTTTTACATTTACGGATAGCAGCCTTTATTTCATCATTTGAGATTTGGGCATCCAGAAGGGGATGCGTACAAATTACAGGATCGGATACCAGCCTCCCCGAGCTCGCATTCGCCCCTACTGGTATAACATCAGGGCATACCTGATTCAAATCCCCGATTCGCGCATTAAAGCTCCCCCCCCCCCAGAATTGTAGGCGTGGAAGGATGTAACTCCTCTAATCGATCAAGGACCATGTCCAGACCATCGCGTTAATATTCATGGTCAAGACTCGGTTTGAAATAAATAAGACCTACAATCAAAACCATGGAATGATCTGCGCACTTTACAAAAATTCACTCTGAGGAAGTAACCAACAACTCACAGGTAAACCTTTTCCGACTCATAAATAGCGCCAAACCCCAATTAGCTCTGAGGGCATAGCAGGATAAGCATGTATGTGCTGCCCCCGCTCGGATCTGGTTGAGATTTTTACAGTAGGTTGGCACTGATGTAAGACTGAATTTCCCAGAAGATTATATTTGAAAAATAATTTTTATGGGAGTTATGGGGGTTAGAAGAAAAATAAAAAGATTAGTTTTTTTCAAGAACAGCTGGACCGATTTCGATGGGCAAAAAATATGTTATGGGACTCAATGAGAGAATGTTGTAGAAAAATTTCGAATTTTTTTTTCAAAAAATACGGGTCAAACAAAATTTTCAAAATTTTTTTGAATTTTTTTTATGGGATGCATTTGAGGAACTATCACCATCTTTCGTCCAAAAAATCTTGAAACCCTGCATAATAACATATCCGAGTCTCAATACAATCGGAGGGGTAGTACATAGTTTAATATAAGAAAGATCTTAGGCGCGTCACGTACGGTCTGCGACGCGCTGTACAGTGCCTCGCTCCATACGCAACAGCATCTTTAGACACATTGTATGACTCGAAATACTTGAATAATTGGTCAACTTTTTTTTAAATCCTTCAAATTCGAAAAAGGGGATTCATTCAGTACAGGGGCATTAATTATTCATTTTTTACAGAATCGCATAACTTCCCAGTCCAAGTCATTCATTCTAAAGGTGTCACAAGTTGCAGTACGATTTCAGACCCTTTATCAAAGGGTGCTTTTTTAATGTGAGTCCCCTCGCCTCTCACAAATCGGGGCGCTTTTTTAATGTGAGTCCCCTCGCCCCTCACAAATCGGGGTGCTTTTTTAATGTGAGGCCCCTCACCTCTCACAAATCGCGGTGCTTTTTTAATGTGAGGCTCTCGCCTCTCACAAATCGGGGTGATTTTTTTATGTGAGTCCCCTCGCCTCTCATGAATTAAAGTGCTTATTGCCTGCAAGATCCCTTCAATCCTTATTACTATCTTCTTCTATTACAGGAGTAATATTGTCCCCCTGAAACAATTTACTGAGAATTTCAGCTGGTTTCAAAACTTTGGACAAATATCTCGCGTGAAATAAATAGTAAACTATTGCAGCAATATGTGAACAGCAGCCAACAGTTCTTCTTCCGTTGAAGCAGTCACATGCATACTGCAGCAGACCTGAAATACCGAAACTATTGGATTTATATTTCACGAAACACCGATATATTTTTCGAGAAATATGACGCGATTGTACTTGCAGTTTTGAAACGTTCGTTTGATCTTTAACGAATTGCAAATTCACTTTTCCATCCTTATCAATTATCTCAGCTAATGAAGATACTGCCTGCGACAGTTGATAATATCCAGTGAACAGAATTTTAAGATGTTTTTCGGTCATTTCAGGGAAATCTAAGAGATCTTCTGATGACATACTTTGGAACATCACTTTTCTAAGTAACCAACCTTTTTCCTCGGCCTCATCAGCTACAGTGTTTTCCATATATCTCCGGGCTTCCATCCGTTCCAAAATTGCATCTGAAATATCTGCGTCCGATTTTAACCTTTTTCCGAATAGATTATTCAGATACGATGCAATTCGAAAATAGGTTCCAACTTTCGGGAGCATTTTATTATCTAACTTGTGGTCAAGCAGACGGTATTTTTGTTTTAGTATTCCCTGGACAGCTTTTACTGCCCACCGAATTTTCGTTACGTAGCGAGACTCTTTCGATTCATTTGTGGTCAACTGCTTTCGTCTTCCTTTCAATACATGCATCGACACTTTGATCTTCTTAAGTTCTAATTCAGCCTTGACATCTCGGAATCCACGATCTAGAACTGCATAGTCATCCTCTTTCAACAAGTTGCACAAGCTGTTTGGACCTTGTAGAAGACTTTTTAGGATCTCTGAATCGTTCACATTTACAGGATATGGTCCTAGCATATCAACCACGTAGCCGTCAGTTGTACAAATCGGGAAAGGCTTGCAAAGTGGGTCCTTATTTTGCCCAGAAAATGATTTCCTTTGAAACTCGTTATTCATACTTTTTTGATGACGAGCATACGTCCCATCGCAGATTAACATTGGCTTTTTGTCACTAGCAAATAAACTCTTGGCAATTTCAGTCGTATAATTCTGAATAAGATCATTTCTGTTGGAAGAATTTATTTCGAAATAAAAGGGCAAGATGTCTTCTTCAAATGACTCAATTATAGGTGATGAATATTCTGAGATAACTTGTTCATGTTGTAGTTGCAAAATGGAAGCGATAATTTTATTAGAATTTCCAGTGCAAAGTTTAAAAAGAAATACTACGAGTGCCTGTGTCACGTTACGCATTTTTCTGTTTCGCATTGAAGTCATCATGTCTTTCAAAAATATGATACTTTCCCACTTTAATCCTGTGAAGATAAGAAGTTGCTTTTAGGAAAGACTATAATCTCCAAGCTTATCATAGAGGGTGGAATTACATTTGATTTCGAGACTTTCCATTATTTTCGATAATTCCGAAGGACTTACAGTTGACGAATTAGAGAACACCTTCAAAGCAGACAGATCTTCGTCGTAAAATCGACCTTTGATTAACCCTGCGTGGGTCGCGGTCTGGCGAGAGAAAATCTTGGTCGCGGTGAGCCTGACAAGCTCACTTGACATAAATGGCTCCCGGATCCATGGGTCACTATTTTTACCAATTTTAAAGTATGAATCTCATTTGTACGGATCTAAGGAGTAAAAAAAAAATTTTCACAAAATTTTAATAATTTTTTTTACTGCAGAAATAATCAAAAACCAAAGTAAGGCAAAAATGCGAAATTAAGCTTTAGATACTTCAAAATTTAGAAGAAACGGGTGTTAAAACTTAAAATTTTACATTAAAACCGTAATCAATATTTAGTTTAGGATCAATATACATAAAGTTAGTCGGATTCATCCACATTCATGTGCATTGAATTTTCGCACTTGCATGCTGAATAGCAGCCTCCACAGAGTAAGTTTGTGACGTAGTTGGTCGCGGTGTGCCTGACAGGCCAATTACACTCGTACGATCGCACTTGGAAGAAAAAAGCGGACTAATCGGTACCATGACAACTGTTAGGAGGAGTCAGGAAGGTAATGGAAGACGTGGGTTCCCACAGCTACATGGGCAGGAATGGCGGGCGAAAAACGCGAGCCTGAGCCTGTCAGATCGGCCGCGACCCACGCAGGGTTAAGTGAGTTCGATAGCATCGGTTTCCTGCTGGTATATAGATTTTCATCTTAATATAAGATTGCATTCGAGCTTCTTCTGGAATAAGTGTGAGATTCGTTGTGGCAGAACAAAGACAACAGTATTTATGAGTTGAAATAGTTCTTTGAATAGGAACTTCAACTCTCTCAATATCTGATTCATCCACTTTAGGTTGGAGTCGAATAATGATTTCTGGGATTCACCGGCCTCGTTTTCAGAAATGAACCAATCAACATCAAGCTTATTCTTTTTAAATTGGACAGATCGGCATTTTGAACACAAGATATCGTTAAGAACAATCTTTCAGTTTCAATTTTTTTCCTATTTCCATGTACTTTAAATAAAAACCTATCACATCCAACTCATCTTGGATTTTTATTTGTCGCAGACATTTCTTACTATGGCAGGTCACGGAAAACAAAGAATATCACGCGAAAACTATTCCTTTAAAGGAAAAACAAATATATGTAGGAAAGGAACACAATAAGTAAATATCGGGAAGACTAATTCCTCAGCAGCGAGGGAAACAAGTGAAGATCGTAGGAGCTGTTAACGTGAAGTTGAATGCTACCGTATACTACACATATGGGCTTTCATTTGCAGCTAATAAAGGACAAACAACTAAATGTAGGAACAAATGAATGTAGCGAAGGAAACAAGTGAAGATCATAGAAGCTGTTAACGTGAAGTTGAATGCTACAGTACACTACACGTATGCGCTTTCATTTGCAGCTAATAAAGGAAAAACAACTGAATGTAGGAACAAATGAATGCAGCGAAGGAAACAAGTGAAGATCGCCGGAGATGTTGAAACAACTGAATGTAGGAACAAATGAATGTAGCGAAGGAAACAAGTGAAGATCGTAGGAGCTTTCAACTACACGTATCCGTTCGTTCGTAATAAGTTTCACAATTGACACCTTTAGAATGAATGACTTGGACGGGGAAGTTATGCGATTCTGTAAAAAATGAATAATTAATGCCCCTGTACTGAATTGGCCACCTTTTTCGAATTTGAAGGATTTAAAAAAAAGTTGACCAATTATTCAAGTATTTCGAGTCATACAATGTGTCTAAAGATGCTGTTGCGTACGGAGCGAGGCACTGTACAGTGCGTCGCAGACCGTACATGACGTGCCCAAGATCTTTCTTATATTAAACTATGTACTACCCCTCCGATCGTTTTGAGACTCGGATGTTATTTTACAATTTTTAAAGATTTTTTAGACGAAAGATGGTGATAGTTCCTCAAATGCATCCCATAAAAAAAAATCAAAAAAATGTTGAATTTTTTTTTTGACCCCTTATTTTTTGAAAGAAAAAATTTGAAATTTTTCTACAACATTCTCTCATTGAGTCCCATAACATATTTTTTGCTCATCGAAATCGGTCCAGCCGTTATTGAGAAAAACTCATTTTTTTATTTCTCTTCTAACCCCCATAACTCCCATAAAAATTATTATTTCTTAAATATAATCTTTTGGGTAATTTAGTCTTACATCAGTGCCAACTTACTGTAAAAATCTTAGCCAGATCCGAACGGGGGCAGGACATACATGCTTATCCTGCTATGCCCAACTTACTCGCTTCACGTCCACAGTGAAGAGTCCATGCTGGGACAACCAAGAGGGGGTTGCAGGTGCCGATGGGAACCAAGTTTGCTCAAGCATAAAATATCCGAGTACAAGTTGAACATTGATAAGTCTCTGACATTCGAAAATCCCTGAAAGTTCCAGAAAACAATCCGAGCAAACCTCCCCCTCATCGTCAAGGACAAATCATTTACTGTCCTTACGGGAGCTATTCGATCCTCTCCGCGGAGTTTTTGTCGAGGAGTTCTGGAGTGGGTTTCCAGATAGAAAATTGCTAATGGAGCCATCCCTGTTTCGACGAGAGTCCTCGGACGAAGAAGCTGATTCCGATCCTGACCCAGTTTTTTTTGGAGGGTCTACCTCTCTGTCTCCTGACTGTGTCCTTCGCCTCAATAAATGTCTCTAGTGATCGAGAAGCAGGGCTAGCAGACATGGCACTAATCTCCTCAGATGACAGCACTTTCTCGTCGAATTCCAAGTGGTTACCTTTTCTTAATACATCGAAACTTCGATCTATGAGGCTGCTCTAATTCTGCATGAGCTGTCTTCTCGCCTGCCTTTCAAGCTTCGACCTGTCGCTCGAGACTGGCAGGCCCATTGCCGTGAAGGATTTCGATTTTTGAAAGATCTGCAACCTTTTAGATATAGACCCTAACCTAATCAACACCGGTCTGGCACCAGGCTTCTTTCCCAGACGCAAAGCAGAATCCATTACAACAGATTCTACATTAGCTTTCGAGAACATCCCACGTACAGACGAGGCTAGGTCGTTATTGTATGACTCAGTGTCCTTGAGCTTATGTAGAATCACATTTTTGGCACTGGCATCCATTCGGAGCTGCAAAACATCTTCTTTCAGCAGTTTCATATCCTTTTCCAAATCCGTATTTTTCTTCTCCAGATCATCATTCCTTAATTTTAGAGATTCTGTCTCTCCTCTCAGAAGGTCTAATTCGCCTTGAATCTGAGCAACCGAACCCTTCAAGGCAGTTACATCGTTTTTGGTTATCGGAGTATCCTTCTTCTGTGGAAGTTAGCAGGGCCACAAATCGCATTACGTCAGTAGAAGTCATACCAGGAGCACCCATTCTCGGTGCGAGTCTGGGCCGGTCAGCTGTTTGACAGACTGAGAGTCAATGTTTATTCAACCGATAGTAACCAAAATTTAGTAAAAAACCTCGCCACCAAAACAAAATTCAGCTGGTCACTAGCCCCGCACTTCACCTTTAAAAACCCGCTACATTGCTGAAACGTGACGTGACGTGACGCTCAAGCGTTGCGTGACTCGTTTAAATGTGAGAAAAACCTGTTAGACATTGTTCTAGCGTTCTAAAATTCCGTACGAACCACCTATATCAATCCTATAGTCCGTATACATGGTTATACCTAACCAATGATGGGAATTTCCTCCTTTTATAGTCTATTCACTATTGTAAGAAAACTTGATGAGTAGAGTGAATGGCTGCGTAGGCGTGAGCCGAAAATTACGAAAATAGAATTTGCATATTATTACAGTTAAAAGTTTTAAATCTTTTATAAAAGAATTTAGAAAAGTTTTAAGACATTTTTGTTCATTTCATAGGATTTTACTGAATATTAGGAAAAATTCGAGTTAATTAAAAAAATATTTTGAACTTTTATAGGTTTTGAAGAAATTAAAAAGTACGATTTTTGTCGGCCCTGTAGAGCGAATCGCAAGTACACGCAAAAAAATTCGTTATTCTTAGATATTGAGGTGACGTGTGAAGGCGGTAGGCTTTTGCTAGTGCTGAATTAACCAGTAGGCCAAGGTAGGCCATGGCCTAGGGGCCCCTGAGACTTTTGTAACTTTTTCTTTAAAAAAGAAGTCAATTGAATTTCAAAATTATACTATTCAGAATTAGGGGCCCAGCAAGCCCCTCAGACTTTTGTAACTTTTTTTTTACAAAAAAGGGTCTATTTAATTTCAAAATTATACTGCCGGGAATTAGGGACCTAGTGGGCCCCTATAACTTTTGTAACTTTCACTTTTACAAAAAAACGTCAATTAAATTTCGAAATTATGCTATCGGGAATTAGAGGCCCAGTGGGGCCATCAGATTTTTGTAACTTTTTCTTCAAAGAAAAGCTTCAATTGAATTTTAAAATTATACTATCGGGAATTAGGGGACGAGTGGGCCCCTCAGACTTTTGTAACTTTTTCTTTAAAAAAAAGCTTCAATTGAATTTCAAAACTATACTATCGGGAATTAGGGGCGCAGGGGTCCCTCAGACTTTTGTAACTTTTTCTTTTATAAAAAAGCGTCAATTAAATTTCAAAATTATGCCATCAGGAATTAGGCTAGATAACGCATTTACAGTAGCATACATCCTACTTTAATATATCCTATTTTACTTTACTTTAATCAATATATTGATTGTAAACACTGTAAATTAAAGTGTATAATAAAGACATATATTGTAATAATAATAATAAAGTATAATCTTTTAATTATTCTATATAGTGTATATAATGTTATATTTCATATATTCGATTCCCAAGGAACATTTTCTTCACTTACTTTTTATGTGTCTTTATTTGATTATTTTTTTGTATTGTGAAACTTGATTGGCTTCTTCCTTACATAATTTGTCTCCCCACCCCCACGCTCGAACGTCATGGTTCGTGCCGAATCTCGCCATTTGAACTAGCGGGAGAGCCAAAAGGGCCTCACGTCTTCTTCCTCTCATTGTCACGCTTTCTTTTGCAACCCCCACTCCATAATTTATACCATTGTTTACATTGTGTTTTGTGTATTTCTTATGAATTTGTTACCTCCTTATTGCCTATGTTTGTGTGATCTGTTCCGTCCTCCTCATTTGTGTACCCTCTCCCCCTGTACGCTCAAACGTCACGTTTCGGTGGCTAGTTTTGCCATTTGAACTAACAAGAGAGCCAAAAGGGCCCCACGTTCTCTTTCTCTCAACTTCACGCTTTCTTTTTGTACCCCTTTCCACATTTTATGCCATTATTTACATTGTGTATCTTTTATGAATTTGTTACCTCTTTATTGCAGATGAATATGTGATCTGTTGCGACCTTCTTATCTGTGCCCCCCCCCCCCCTTACCCTCGAACGTCATGGTTCAGTGGCGACACTCGCCATTGCAACCAACGCAAGAGCTGAAAGGGCACCACGTCTTCTCCTCTTCACCACTCGACCATTCCTTCCATCCCCCTCCCCCCGCCTCCTAAATATTTCGTACGTTTGTTCCATATGTCATGTATGCCCCCCCCCCAACGGTTCGGCGCACTAATTCACACTTTAACCAATTATTATTCTCTCTCTCTCCTCTCTAAAAAAAAATTGTTATCTCCGAACTTATTAGTATTTTTCGGAAACAATAAAATATTTTGTTTTTTTCCAACAACTTCTAATAAAGTTAACACATACTGCATTTCATTTATGCCCATAAAATGGGTAATTTTATCACCTTTTCATATAATAATTGAAAGAAAATTTACAGTTTATTATTATTAAAACTAGGGTACTTGTTCAACCTATTGGAAAATAGATGTCTGGAAACTTTTGCACGGCATTACGTATAAGGGATAATAAATTTGTATACTCCTACATGTACGTGAGTTATTATTTCCTTTATGTAAGATTTCAATTTCAGATAACGTTTACCCAAGATGTTTACAGATAAATCTGTCTTGGGTCGCGATTTAGGACGCACGTGATGTTTTTTTACCAAAATCATAGACATTTTTGGGCCTGTAAGATATACAGCACGATGGAAAACATCCACTATCTTATTTTCTCTGCAAAGGAAGTTATCTGGCTATTTAGCGTCCATGTTTTAATAATTTATGCAATTTGAATATATAAGAAAAATAAAACTTTCTTTTTTTTACGTCTGGGAAATTTATAATTTAGAAACTTAGGATAGAACCTAATAAAAACGACATCTTCCAGACTAATAGATTTTTTTTTTAATAGACTATTAGTCTGGAAGATGTCGTTTTTCTTAGGTTCTATCCTAAGATTGTAAATTATGCAACTTCTAAACATGTTCAATAAAATAAATTTCTTATTAAATAAAAGTATGGGTCCATTCAAAAACTGCGTAACACTAACAGGGCGGAGGGGAGGGGGTAACAGGTTTTGTGACGAATAATGATGTAGGGTTGGAGGGGTTAACGCAGAATGTGACATTACAATGGAAAATGTAAATGCGTGAATGAAAATCTTTTGAAATGCTTGAGAAAATGAAAATTAGTGATTTTATTTTGCAAGTAAAGCATCTAAATACAGACTTCATACTCTTTCCCCTATTTCCCTTGTTTCCCCTTTTTTAAAGAATTCCAATTTTTCTCCTGTTTTCTAGAAACTTTCCTTTTCTCGTTTGTTTCGCTTAATCCCTTCACTGTCAGTAACACATATATGGGCAAAAAAATGTCGTGCCACTTTTGCATCATGACACATATGTGGGCATTTCAAAAGAAAATTATTTAACGTGATCCGATTTAATTATTGTTCTTGATTTTTTTTTGGGTTTTTGGGGTCGCTAATTTCAAATCTGATGTTGGATTTTTAAAATTCAAAATTGCGGATCCAATATGGCTTACATGAATTATTACAAATGTTCGGATCCTGATCAAATGCGTTATACTTAGATTTTTGGGGGCGCTCAATCGAAATCAGGTGTTAAACTTTCAAAATTCAAAATGAGGGATTCAATATGGGGGACCAAAATTATCAAAAATGTTTAGAACTTTATCGGATTATCCATATTTGTGTTTTTGAATTTGTTAAACTAAAAATGTAATATATCCAATTTGGCATAAACAATTTTGTGTAAACGAATTATAAATATGGTAGTATTATGGTATATATGTCACAGGTTATTAGAATCATTTTTTTTATTACTTACATTCAGCTTACATCCAACATCAGATTTCGATTCAGCGATCCAAATAATCCAAGTATCATCAATTTTATCAATGTCCGAACATTTTTACTATTTCATGTCCGCCATATTGGATTTTGAAACTCCAAAATCAGATTTCATTTCAAAGACCCCAAAAACGTAAATATGAAAAATCCGATCAAGTTCTGAACATTTTTGATCATTCTGGTCCGCAATATTGGATTCGAGATTTTGAATTTTTTAAATTAAGCATCAGATTTCGATTCAGCGACCCCAAAAACCTAAGTATCGCCAATTTCATTAATATCCGAACGTTTTTAATAATGCATGTCCGCCATATTGGATCCGCCATCTTGAATTTTGAAAATTAAACAGCTAGATTTCGATTAAGCGACCCCAAAAACCAAAGTATCACCAATTTTATCAAGGTCCGAATATTTTTTTTAATCCATGTCCGCCATATTGGATCCGCCATATTGGATCCGCCATTTTGAATTTTGAAAATTGATCCTTTTCAGTTGAAAATCCGCTCATTAAAATTTTAATTGAGAATTCATCTATTTTGGTTGAAAATTCAACTACTTGGTTGTAAGTTGAACTAATTTGTTAAACATTAACTTTATTGCTTGAAGATTTAACTACTGTGTTGCAAATAAATTTTTTTAACTGAAAATTTAACTATTTATTTTAGGTTGGAATTTTTTTTTACTTAAAAATTCAACAATTTGATTAAAAATTCATGTATTTTGTTGTAAATTCGTTTGTTTTTTTTTGTAGAAAATTAATCTCCTTGGTTGAAAATTCAATCACTTGGTTGAAAGTTGAACTACTTTGTTGAAAATTCAATTTATTGTTTCAAGATTCATCTCTTTGGCTGAAAATTTAAATATATTGTTGAGAATTCGCTTTTTTTTGTGTTTCAAAATCAATTTTTTCAACTACAAATTGAACTGTTCCTCTTTTGGTTGAAAATAGATATTTTTAGTTTAAAATTGAACTTTTAGGTTAAAAATGAACTTTCTTGTAGTTTGAAAATTCAACTATTTGGTCGTAAATGCAAATTATTAGTCTAAAATTAATTTTTAGTTTGTTGAAAATTCAACTATTTGGTTGAAAAGTCATCTTTCTTGGTTGAAACTTCATCTTTGTTGGTTTAAAAGTAAATTGTTTTATAACAAATTCGACCTTTCAGCTTGAGAACTCCACTCTTTCATTAAAAATTCATCTCTTTTGGTAGAAACTGAATCTTTTTTGGTTGAAAATCAACGCTTTTCTGGGAAATGCAATATATTTTGACTTTAAATCTTAAGCGTTTCATATTGAATTCAATATAATATATTCAATATGATTAATTTTCCCTATTCTGAGAGCATTTTGGGCTGTGAAGACTGTCAAGATATTATGTTTGTATGTTTTGTGTTTTATTTTAGGCGTTTATCAAATTAAATATAAGAGAAAATTTTGACTTAAAAAAGAGGAGGGGGGTGTATTTGTTACGTCACATTTGGGGACTTCAAGTTTTGTATGATGATCTGTGAAAAAAGGGGAGGGGTGGAAAAAGTGTTCAAAATAGCGTGACGTAGTTTCTGAAAGGCCCCTAATTGCCTTAATTTTATAAGTATAGTACGGAAATAGGAAACATCCATTTCGTTTTTACCTCTAATTTTAATCCTTTCATATATTCTCTATAAAGAAAAATGTTGGTACAAAGTGTAGAATTGCTTCGAATGGTGTGACCAGTCACAGGGATGCCTCCCCCCTTCACGAGTCGTTGTAAAGGAGGAGGTATGTGACCTACATTATTTATGTGACTAGTCATAGGGGTGCCTTCCGCCCCACACGAGACGTTCAAAAAGGGTAGGGTTTTGTCCAAAATTATGTATGTGACTAGTCACAGGGGTGCCTTTCCGCCCCCCAAGAGACGTTGGAAAGGGGAAGGTATGTAACCTACATTATTTCTGTGACCAGTCACAGGGGTGCCTTTTGCCCCCCACGTGACTTTGGCAAAGCGTAGGGGTTTGACAAACATTATTTCTGTGACCAGTCACATGGGTTCATTGCCACCCCCCACGATACGTTGGAAAGAGGTAGGGGTTTGACCAACAGTATTTCCGTACCCAGTAACAGGTGGGTCTTCCTGCCCCCCATGTGAAGTTGAAAAAGTGTGGGGGTTTCACGAACATTATTTTTATGACTGGTCACATTAGTGTCATCCCGCCACTCCGTGAGAAGTTGGAAAGGAGAAGGCATGTGACCTACATTATTTCTGTGACCAGTTACAGGGGTGCCTTCCCGCCCTCCCACGTGATGTTGGAAAAGGGTTGGGGTTTTATCAACTTTATTTCTGTGACTATTCATAGGCCCCCTCCTCCCTCGAGACGTTAGAAAGGAGAAGATTGTGCCCTACATCATTGCTGTGGCTAATCATAGGGATGCCTTCCCGCCTTCCGTGACCAATATTATTTCTGTGGCCAGCCACAGAGGTATTTTTTGCAGGGACACAATTTTATTTAAGACTTTTTCCACTCAAACCAACATTTATCGAAATGTAGTGAAAAAACACCGATTTTTGGTATTTTGACCTTGAAAATAAAATTTTCGGGTATTTTTCGTATCATTTTCGTAATGAGCGAGTCAAAATACGTGGGTATACCTAGTTTCAAATCAATAGGAGGTAAGTACTTTTCGGAACTACAAAAAAAAATTTAATACAATATGTAGATGTTTGAATATTTAGAATGAAAAGTTTAGAAGCTTCTTAAGAAATTTGTAAGGTTTTAAGAGAATTAGAAGAATTTGTTTGAAAAATTAATTTGAATAGAATATTTAAAAATATTCAAAAATATTTCTAAAATTGTCAAAAAGAATTCTGAAGATTGTAAGGTAATTATGTTAATTTTGCAGATTTTTAAAAAAGGTAGGAAAAATTCAAATTCTTTAAAAGATATTTACCTAGAAGTTTTCAAGGCTTTGAAAACATAGTTAAAAATTTGATGAAGACATTTTAACAATTTTGTGACAAAATGTACATTTTTGAAGATTTAGAAAAAAATTTAGAAGCCTTCTAAGATTTTTGAAAGGTTTCAAGATAGCAGAATTTGTAAAAATATGTTATAAGCATTTAATATAATTTAAAAGATATTTACGAATTTTAGAAGTTTTTGAGAGATTGAAAATATTTTCAAGTTTGAAAAGAATTCCGAAACTTTATAAAATATTTTTTTTCCAATACCTGCATTAAAAAGTAAGCTTTTTCACGCCTGTAGAGC
>CAKNYM010050129.1:9090-62010 GCA_932195095.1 Andricus curvator | reverse complement strand
ATATATAATTAAAAAAAAGAGTTAAAACACCACCGCAGGGTTCCACTGAGAGCAGCTGCCATCTAAAAATAAAATGTCAATAGCCCCCAGTAGATCCGCGGTAAATCACACCTATGGCCACGTCTCACAACCGTGAGATGAGTGGTCACAGGGAACGACGAAATCACAACGACAGGCCGGCGAAACTTTCTGCATCCATCTCGCAAGTGCCTTGGCATATTTTTGGCACGCAGGTATGGCTTTAAGGTTACGAACCAGTGATAGTTTCGCACCTCCGAGAGCACCTATCACAAGGACAATTACTTGCTCCGAATATTTTGGGTACAGTCGTTGCAGCTCTCTTTTAAGGTTTTGATACCTCTCCTCTTTTTCTTTCTCCTTTGCAGTGATGTTGTATTCGGACGGAACCGAGAATTCGATATATATAATTATATATATATATATTCAACCTCCCATAGACTTATCATCTGTCTGTTGGAAAGCTTGAAGGTTCATCCACACATCTTGAGGTGCATAGAGAGATTAATGCCGCTTTGGAAAACCAGATTTACTATCGCATCTGGAAAACATCGTGTGATCACTAACAGTATCACCTTTCGGAGAGGTGTGTTTCAGGGCGACACCATGAGCCCTCTTCTCTTTTGCCTTACATTATTGCCACGTTCTCTCGCACTTCGCCATTCCGAAGGGTACCTCTGCCGGAAGCATAAGGTCACTCATGTATTTTACATGCATGGTCTTAAGATCTATGCTCAAAATCAAGAGAAACTACATCTAGCTCTAGACATTGGCAAAGAGTACACTCAAGAGATGGGAATGGAGTTCGGGTTAGAGAAATGCGCCAAGGTTGATTTGAAGAAAGGAAAACTTAATGACATCCCCGAAGACCCTGCGCTCATCGACAGAAGCGCTATACGATACTTTGGCGCTGTAGAGACCTATACATACCTGGGCGTGCCACAGAGCCGCATTCAGGACGTGACATCTATAAAGGATACTCTCCGATTCAGATACAAACGTCTCATCCGTCGGATTTGGTCTTCCGAACTGTCGGCCAGGAACAGAGTATCTGCGACGAACATGTTTGCCGTGCTAGTAGTACTCTATTAATTTGGAGTAGTTCCATGGATGAAAGACGAGCTCAGATCCCTCGATATCGGGTCCCGAAAGGTTATGCACATGAACAAAAGCATGCATCTTAAGTCTTCTGTTCCGCGACTTTACATTTCACGCCGTCAAGGTGATCGCGGAATACTGCATTTTGAATGTCTTCACAACAGAATTATTCTGGGTAAAGCATATATAGTCGCAAATGGACAAGACCCTCTTCTTAAAATGGTCAGGAATCACGAAGAAGTGGGCAAAGGGACGTTTCTGTACAAATCAGCGAAGAAGGCTGCTGAAACACTCGGCCTTGACTTCAATATCAGGGGTGAGCAAAATGCATCAAATCTTATCCATCTTGAATACTCACTCCTGAAGGCCCGGATTAAGAAAGCACAGGAGAAAAACTTCTGCGAACAGCTCCTCGACAATAGGATACACGGCATCTTCCACAGAAATGTGGAAGATTAGTCGATGTCGTATGAGCTAACGTTTGCTTTCCTTAAACCACCCGGATTGACGTCGGGCACGGTGGGTTTCATTTTGGCATGTCAAGACAGTGTCATTTCCACTCTAGCATACCGTCGCCACATTTTGAGCCAAGACATTCCGATGATAGCTGCAGAGCGTGTCATGCACACCCCGAGCATCTAGGACACATACTATCGAGTTGTCCAACTCATGCAGGAACGACCTACATCCAAAGGCACAATGCGGCACCAAGAGCGCTTTATTACCATCTCTGTCACTCTTACGGCATTAACCCAAATACCTCTCTGCTAAACGCTCCTACAGAAATAGAGTCAATTGTATATGTATATATATATATATATATATAATTTGAAAAAGGGTTAAACAACCACCGCGGGGTCCCACTGGGAGCAACTGCCGTCTAAAAATGACACCGGCTCCCAGTAAAACCGCAGTAAATCCCACTTATGGCCACGTTCCACGACCGTGAGATGGGTGGCACGATGAAATCACGACGACAGGCCGGCGAAACCTTTGTGTGTCTTGAGGACAAGAAGCGATCCAAGGATGACAGCTTTCTACATCCATCTCCCAAGTTTCTTGGCTTGTTTTTGGCATGCGGGTATGGCTTTTAAGTTACGAACCAGTGATAGTTTCGCACCTCTGAGAGCACCGATCACAAGGACAATTACTTTAACTGAATATTTTGCGTACAGTCGTTGCAGCTCCCTTTTAAGATCTTGATACCTCTCCTCCTTTTCCTTCTCCTTGGTAGTGATGTTGCTGTCTGCCGGAGCCGAGAATTGGATCTCGAATATGGTTCGTTTCTCGAAGTCTTGGAGAACGATTTCAGGCCTCGAGTGCGCAACAGAGACTGCTGTCCGAAAATCGTAGTTCCAGAAAATTTGGCACTTCTCGTTTTGGACATTTGACTCTTATCTGCCTCGGAGCGGTCGGCAGGGCAGGGTCGCGGCCAACACCGTAAGAGCGACAAAGATGGTAATAAAGCACTCCTAAGGCCGCATTATGTATGTAGATATACGTCGTTCCCGCGTGGGTGGGATACCCGTATAGTATGTGTTCTAGGTACTAAGTGTTTGCATGACACGCTCTGCACCTATCGCTGGGAACTTCTTGACATAAAATGCGGTCACGGTATACTAAGATGGATATGACACCGTCCTGGCATGCGAAAATGAAACCCACTGTACCCGAATTACGTCCTGATGATCTGTGAAAAGCAAAAGTTTGCTCCTTCGACAAGGACTGCTCTTCTACATTTCTGTGAAAGTTTCCGTGCATTTTCTTGTCGAGTAGCTGTTGGCTAAAGTTTTTAACCTCAGCTTTCTTTACTTCGGCTTTTAAAAGTGAGGCATCTAGATGGAGTAATGCACTTTCCTCACTTCTGATGTTAAAATTCAGGCCAATAGTCTCGGCCGCCTGCTCCGCGGCTTTGCAAAGGAACGCTCTTTTGCCAATCATCTCTGATTCCTGAACATTTTTAGTAGAGAATCTCTGCCACTTGCAACGTTATAAGCTGTACTCAGAACAATTTGGTTATGACGACATTGGAGATTCAGAATTCCCTTCCTCCTTGAGGGCATGCGATGTATAATCGCGGAACGGACGAATTGATATGCAAACTCTTATGTATATATATGATCCTACGTGTGGCGATATCAAGGGCCGTAAGCTCGTTCTTCGTCCATTGAACTACCTCAAACGAGTAGAGTAGAACCGGATGGCAAACAGGAGAGACTCCTTCACATATGTTACGTCCTGAATGGGGCTTTGACGTACGCCCAGATATGTATAGGTCTCTCCAGTTTCAAGATGTCTAATAACACTTATATCCACAAGCTCAAGGTCCTCGGACGCATCAGTAATCTTTTCTTTCTTCAAATTAATCTTGGCTTACTTCTCCAATCCAAAGTCCATATCAATCTCTCCTGTGTACCCCTTGACGATATTTAAAGCAAGTTGAAGTTAGCTTGCACAAAAGATATCCACGAGAATTGCGTAGTGTGATGCAAAAAGGCAGAGGGATCATGGTATCGCCCTGAAGGGCGCCCTTCTGGAAGGTGAAGTTGTTCGTTGTCACACGATAATTTTCACATGAGATAGTAAATCTAGTTTTCCAAAGGGGAATCAATCCCTCTATGCATCTCACTATGTGTAGTCAATCCAGGCCATTAACAGGACGAGCTGATGGGCTGCTGCGTTTTTACAGACGCGCCTGTCAATTAGCAATTTCTCTCGGCAGCCTGATACACCTTTTTTCGAGCCACGTTGTCCGTACATCTCTCTCTACGCAGGCTCAGTTCTCCGAATAATCCTGTCGTTGAGGATGGCTGTAAAGATCTTATACAGCGTATCCGAACAAGTTATTGGGATGTAGTTCTCAGGGTTAGACAAGTCGCTTTTTTTCGGTAAGAGTATAGTAGGTTCTCACCCACACACTGTGGAATGGGCGTTCCCGTCTATAAATATGAGGTGAATATGCGGGCCAAATGTTGGTGTGTAGAATTAAACTTCTTCCACCAGAAGTTCTTGATACCATCCGGTCCGGCAGCGGAAAAGTTCTTCGTGCCCTTAAGTGCTTTTTTCACTTCTTCGGATTGGTGGACATTCCTCCTCAGATGTTATGAGGTTTTCGCAAAACTCCTTGAAGCGGATGATATTACAAGTATTTTCTTTCAATTCCAATGTCTTCGGGATCTTGTATACCTCTCTCCAAAAAATCTGTACGTCGTTGGGCTTGGGTAGATTTTTAACAGAAATAGGGAGATCACTAAAGGGTCGCGGTGGGTCAGCGAGAAACTGTTGATTCTTTCTGAACCATCCCTTCCTCTTCTGTATTCTCCTCCTTGCGTCAGATTCTCCGCATTTTGTCAACAATATGCTGCTTGCGAGGGGCTATTCACTGAGTTGAAATGAGTTAAAAGTCATTCTTCACTCAAAACAGGTCAAATGAAATCTCTTGTGATCCGGCCAGATCATGAGAAATTTTTCCAAATCTTAGGAAATCGCGCTAACTCAGGGAGAATCACGTGAATTCTTCCCAACTCTTCTCAACTCTTCTCAACTCAGCGCTGGTCACTGTAAAGTCAGCGCGGTCACTTGTACTCTTACGAACTCTCGCTGAACTCTTTCGAATTTCTGAGTATTCATTCACTGTTTGACTTGCTGATATTTTTATTTTATGCGTAATAAAGGAGATTGTAATTGATAATAAGATAATTATCACATTAGGAGAGACAGAGAATTGCATTTATTCCAAATAAATATTTGAGTACATTTTTTATGCACTGAATTATCTTTTTATTTGAGATACAAAGATGTATTGAAAATTGCTACGAAATTATTCTAATATAAAATTATGCTAAAACAGAAATAAGAATGCGTTCCATGTTTTTCGAGATGTTTTTCTTGCTTTTACGCTGTTCAATTTATTTCAAACCCGATAATCTTGTTTTTCGTTATATAGTCTTGTTAAAACAGCCCTCATATTTCATTCGTTTATATTTGTATCCTCGTTTTCATCTGAAAATGAAGCCCATTTATATTGTACATGAAAGTCGTGCTAGCAGCTAGCTTTCACCCAGTGAAGCAAAGGACATTTTTTTACTACTCTATGCCCGGATTATACGACAGGTGTCCGGAGAGGTAGCAAATTCGGGCCTCAGTTTCTCGCTGCAGCTTCTTACGTTTATTACTTTATTGCACTGCGCCACTTTGCAGTATTTGTACCCAACCGCCCACGCAATGCAGGTATGGCCCTATCGAGGGCCCTATCAGCAAACTCCCGAATCTCAAACGCAAACTTAGAGAAAGCGACGGTAGGATAGTTTTGAACTTATCTTACTGGATTTTTCAGGAAATCGGCTGACGGTTCTATGCAATTTTTTTATTGCAGTAGGCCCTGAGGAGGCCCTTTTGCAACCACTAACACTCAGTCTGTGCTGAGACTTCTGTGCGTTTCTGTCCCTCGTTCTCTGCATTTACATCGGAATTTGGAAATAATATTTTCAATTTTAGTGTACGGCTTTGACGGTGTTTCTGTTTTTTATTGTATTTTATGCCCGATTTAATATCAAAAGTGTATTTTCGTAGCTGTTTTTTTCTCCGAATGGTAAGTACATATCTACTCTAGTATCTATAAACCAAAAAAAAATTTTTTATCATTTTTACCTGGTGCATTTGTAGTCCTCAATTTTCTAAAAGCTATTTTCATCAGAACGTATATTGTACATTATTTTCACATCACATATTTTTCTGCAAGTACCAGATAAATACTTGTTTCCAACGAGTCAAAAGTTTCAAAAAGTTCAATGTAATTTTTGAAAGAACAATGTTTGACTTTCATCATTAAAAATAGGACGACAATATTACATTATTTGATTGGACAAATAAAACTGCTTTAAAGACACAGTTGAAAATTTTTTAATGGACAGATTAAAAAACTTACATTCTTATACACTGCCGACAGAAAGTGTGGGTATATTTCCTTTGACCGTTTGAAAATTCGTACTTTACTTCAAAGATGAATATCTATGGACAAACAGAATCTACGACTTTGAAAGTAGAATCTTTTGAAAGATAAGACAATTTTGCGTAGAATTTGTTTAAATTAAAATGAATGTAAGAAAAGTGTTCCTACAAATGTGGAGGAATCATAAAATGAAGAATAAATCCTAGTAAACAATTTCTATCCTTGCAATTTTTTTCTGGAAAAAAATGAATATTTTAATAATTGATTTTCATGCCTTTTTTATCGATATTTTACAAATTTGTCTTCAGTATGAAATACATAAACATAGATGACGTAACAGCTCAAGAGAAGGGGGTCGAGATATTTTGTTACGTTAGGGGGGGGGGGGAGTCCTTCATTCGTGTTCATGATTGATGGAAATTCGAAAATCAAACAAATGATTTGCAGTCATTGTACAGAAATGTGTAGTTAATTAAACTTTACACGCGACAGAAATCTGGTGAGTGAAAAACGAACCTAGCCAACAACTATTTTAAAAAAATTCTGGGAATTTTTTCAGGAATTGGTGAGGGAAAGGGTCAGGGATTTAGACAAAAATCTTGCAAAAGTCAGGGAATTTCTGTGACTTTAAATACCTGTCAAGCAGAATAAATTTGAAATTTTTCAATTCTATTTTTGAATTGTTTTATTCCGTTTATAGGAGATTCTTGGTTCAAAAAGTTATAAGTTAAACATTCAGCTGCCTCCCGAAGATAATATGTCTTAGTTAAAAATGTTATTATATGGTTGGAAATGCAACAATTGTGTTAAGTAGTCATCTTGTTCAGTTAAAAATGTAACTGTTTTGTTGAAAATTCGTCTTTTTGATTAAAGAATTCATCCATTTTAGTAGAAATTGCATAATTCTTGGATATGTTGGATAAAAATGTAACTGTGTGGTTGAAAATTGAACAATTTTGTTGAAAAGTCATCTTTCTCGGTTCAAAATTCAACTGTTTTCTTGAAATTTTGTCTTTTCGTTGTAAAACAAATTTCATCTTTCTTGGGTGAAAATGCAACTGTTTGTTTATTGAATATCAATCTCCTACGCTTGACGGTTGAACTATTTTGTTTGAAAATTTTGGTTGAACCACTTTGTTAAGAAATCACTGTTTCGTTGAAGATTTCTATTTGAAGTTGAAAATTATCTCTTTGGTTGAAAGTTCTAACTATTTTATTGAAAATTGATCTTTCTTATTTTAAAATTCAACGGTGTGGGTAAAAGTTGAAGCACATTGTTGAAAATTTGTTTTTTTTTTAATGAAGGTTTCTCTCTTTGGCTGAAAGTTAAATTATTTTCTTGAAAATTAATTTTTTCACTGAAAGTTCATATTTTCTGGTTTCAAATTCATTTTTTGGACAGAAAATTTGTCTTTTCGTTGAAGGTTGAACAATTTAGGTGGAACTGTTGTTTCTTTCATGGCTGAAAAATCTTTATTTGTAGAAAATTCGTCTTTTCGGTTTTTAAATTAATTTAAAAAAAATAAAATTCAATTTTTTTGGTTAAAATATTCAACAAATTATCTTGTGAATTTATCTTTTTGGGTTGGAAATTTAATTGTTTTGTTAAAAATATTAAATTTGTGTCTGAAATAATGTTCTATTTAGTTTCTAACAGATCTCATGTTAAAAATATTAGAAGATTAAAATGCTGGTATTTGAATGTTAATGATCTGGGAAAATGGAAAATTGGTGGAGGAAAAATCAGGGAACTTTGCTCAATCAAAGAAACTTCATTGCAAAACTTTTGGATGTTTGTTTTTTATAAACTGTGGGTCTACTTCTATGTCATGCGTGTTATCATAATATAATTAATTCTGAAGACAAATATGCAAAATATCCATAAACAGTGCATAACAATCGATTATTATATTATTTTTGTGTGGTTTTTTTGCAAAAACTAGCAGGTTGATAATAAATGGAATTTAAAAAAATTTGTTGATTTCCATAACACGTAATAGTTCCAAGAACAAATGTGTTCAAATTTCGATTATTGTAGCAGATTTGAGAAAGCTTTTAACACTTTTCAAGTGAAAAAATGTTAATTACAAGCCGTTAAACTGTAGAATATTTAAAGTTTACGCACTGTACGGTTCAAAAGCCTATTCCTTCAAAAATAACTGTTTGCACAATTTTGACTCATTAATATTATGTTTCTAAATGTCCTCTAAAAAATTATATTAAATTCTAAAATGTAAAAATTGTTCAATGCCTATCTGAAGTATGGTACATTCTTCATTTCAATTGCAGATGAGAGAAATAAACGAAAATCTACAAAATTGAATGCAAAATTCGAATTCAAGATTTTATGCTCGAAGACGCTCCATTTGATAAGGTAATTACTTAATTATGTCGTACACTCGTATAGATTTCACCTCCCTAGTGGAACAACTGTTTACAAGGAAGTACAGCAATTCTACAACTGTACATTTTTGTTAAAACCTGTTCTTTTTTGTAAAAAGTTTACAAAATTCAAAAAAAAAATACAGTTAAATACAAATGGCTCATTTTTTAGTGTATTTTCGCGTAGAAAAGTAAAAAAAAATTAACAATAAAGTATAAGTTTCTACAATTCAGAAATGTGAATAACTTTTCATTCATATTTTTTTTACTCTGTTGTAAAATTCTACAAAGTATGACAGAAAACTACAGGATTTCACATGTCATAATTTGGGTGTTTGACGCCACAAAAACAAGTTTAATTTTATGTAAATTATTGTGGAAAATTACTTATCTTTAAAAAAATACAAGATTGCCTAAAAATTGAAACCTTGGAAAAATGTACTTAAAATTATGTTGTCGACCTTTTGACTTGTACATTACTGTCAACTTTTGTAGTGTATGTAATATATAACTTTTAAAATTAAATTTTTAAGATAGAATATCCAGCAAAGATTATAACAAAGTACTCATTGGCACATAAGAAAAAATTATGCTCACATCTTGTGTATATGGCATCTTCCTCAGAATACCTTTGTTTATAGGCAACGAGGGCATAACAACTTATTTTTGATAAGTATATCTGGGTAATATATAAATAGTAAATTATGTACATCCTATTAGCAACCTTATCTTTGATAAGTACCAGGAATACATTTTTTTTTTTAAATATTTCAAATATATATCATGTATAAATATAAACATTTATCCTTTTATATATATATATATATAAAACCTGAAAACAACTTAATTATGAATATTAAAGATGGAAAAAGATCCTAGTGCCCAGATCTAATGTTTTTGGGTGATTCAATCCAATTCAATTAGATTATTACAATTTCACAAATAGGAAAAAGAAATAATCCAAAAATATTTCATATATATTTCTAAAATTGCTATATTTAGTGCAAACTTATTACAAAAAAATTTGTTAATAAAAAGATTTCTTTCAAGAAATTGAGTTAAAATTATTCAGACTCAATTAAAAGAAATCAGAAAATATTCATGAACAAAACCCTACAAATTGGAACGAATCTTTTGTTTAGTGTCTCTATTTAACAATTTTAAAATTAAGATAGAACAGAAATCCATTTTATCATGAATAATTTTATGCAAAATGAGCATGAAAAAGATTCAAAATTAAAAAATATATTTCTAGACCACCTCACTTTTCGGCTCATTAGAGACAAAAATAACCAATTGAAAAAAGAGGGAGAAAAGGAGAAAAAGTCAACCAAAAATACCAACCTCTCACTTTTTCTTTTATCCGTCTTTTTTATACTACCAAGGAACCAACATGTTTCGGAGTCAATTTAAACTCCCTCATCAGGGATTATTTATAGGAAACTACAAGGTATGACAAAAATATATTATTATGCCAATTGGAAAAATCAGAAACATAATACCTGCCGATAAAAATAATATAATATATATATATATATATATATATATATACATGTGTACACTCACATACACATATACAAACACAACACTAATCACTTTTCTTTAAAAAAAGGATTAATTAATCAAAATTTTGTATTCATTAGTGAAAAATTGACAAAGGTATACAAAACATTATTATTCATAATAAGAATTAGAAAAGAATTTAAAATTCAAAGAATATTTTAAATTAAAAAGAGGAAAGATGGTTATTATGACCTGAAAATTATTAACCCCGACACTGATTAACAAAATTTTTTGAAAGAAAACAGGAACGAAAAATTGCGGAACTTTTTGTTTTAAATTTATATTGAAAAGGAACAACTATTTTAAATGAAAATATCGCTAACAAAAATTACGTGGTGAAGATTCAAAGAACCGAGGCAAACTAAATTTATTTTTCAACTCGAAAACTCTCAAAGCATGAAAATATTTTAGAGATCGTTTCCTCCCATTTTTAAGAGAAAGAGAGAGAGAGAGAGAGAGAGAAAAGAAGAAAAGACCCTTTTTATTTTTATAGCTTTTCGGACAAGTGACATAGTTTTCAAGCGGTCCTCTCGAGATTAACCCAAAAATCATAAAATGCACATGTTACCAAAAATTTTTCTTACAGAATTGAGAGAAACACAAAATATAAGAAAACGTTCCAAAAATCATTATCAATTATTCAGAAATGAATACAAAAATAAGATATCCAATGTGATCTGAAAATAAAAGACATAAGTAAAAAAATTTTTAAGATAGAATATCCAGCAAAGATTATAACAAAGTACTCATTGGCACATAAGAAAAAATTATGCTCACATCTTGTGTATATGGCATCTTCCTCAGAATACTTTTTACAAGAAACTACAATTGAAAAAAAATATTACAGTTTTACCAAGAACTTTTGCTATTATAATAAATCACATTAAACTGTAGTTCGATTATTAAAAATTGAACAATAATTCAGTTTACAGGACGATTCTGAATCTGTTCAAAATTAAGCAAGTTACAGATTTTAACGTTAAAAACAGAAATTCTTCAATTTGAAAGTCTCATTAGTGAACAAATTTAAATGTAAGATTGAAACATTATAAACTATTCTTAATTTTAAATACTTAGCCATATTTTACTTTTCATTCAAAATAAACCTTTAGACATCAAATATTAAAAACTAAACCATTTTCAACTGAATTATTTGAACTAGAAAGCCTTGAATCGTTAATATTTCAGAGTGTTACATTTAAACTTTGATTGTTACATGTTTACATGTTTGATATTTACATGTTTTAAGAAGATTTAAAAAAAAAAATAATAAATTCATATTTTTGAAGATTTGGAAATAAAACTTTGAAGCTTTTTAAGGATCTTTAAAGTCTTAAGAGAAGAAACAAAAGTTCTTCAGTTTTCTGGAAAAATTTAAAATGCTTTTTCATTGAAAAAAAATATATAAATTTCTGAGAATATTTAAAAAGATTTCAGAAAAAGTTTTAATGGATACATCATTGTTTCCAAATTAAAATTGCTTAAAATGATATAATTTTGAAAGTTTATAATGTTTTTGATTCATTCTTCAATTTATAGCATTGAAAATGATGCTTAGATTTCTATTCTTTCAAATCTTTTAACTGTACGATGTATAAAAGTTAAAATCTTGCAGTTTAATGGCTTTCAATGAAAACATTTCCAATTGAAAAGTGTTAAAAGCTTCCATTTATACGCAGAAATTATTCAGCGTTTGAATTGACATTTTTTTGAAGCTTTAATTTTTAAAGTTCATAATTTTTATTGTCATTCAAAACTATGAATTCGAAATTTAAATTCAAAACTTTGAATGTCTTCATTTGCGTTTCAGTTATTATGAGTTCAAGTGAAAAAATTTTTATCTTCAAGAGTTTAAATATTTTTGTTTCAATTACAATTATCAGTTCTTTCTCAGTGGTTCCATTTTTATTTGCAGTCAAAAAACTGTTCTTTTTCGACCTAGGATGACAAATATTGAGAACTTTGCAATGACATAATTTTAAATGGCATATATGGTGTCTTTTGTTGTAATAGCGATCATGTACACATCTTATTTAAACATGATCTCATTGCAATATTCTAAATATTTGTCATCCTAGGTCGAAAAATAACAACTTTTTGGCTGCAAAACATGTACATTCCTGTGGATTCTTGTAGTTGCAATTTTTTGCTAATTCCTGCAGAAAATTAAAACTAAAATAAAATAGAACAATGTACAAAGAAATACAAAAAAAGTAAAAAATTCGTCTCAATAATAGAAAAAAACTTGTACTTTTCTGTAATTGTGGTTGTGATTCATTGTATTTATTTGTAGATTCCTGTAAAAATATAGTTTCAGTTTGCTGTAGTTTTTTGTGAAAGTTTTTCCACCACGGCTATACTTAAAAATCTAACATCCCCCCCCCCCACGGAAAACCCCTAAAAAAACCACTAAGTATCACCTTCTTTGGATTAAAATGTTACTGATTCTCTTCAAAAAATTACCTTTTAGCACACATATTACGCTAAAATTTTCATGAATTAGTTTTTTCTCAAAAAGATACATAGTCTAATTTACTGTCTCTCCATTTAATGATTTTCCAATCGCAAACGTTAATAAGAATTATTATGAGGCATAATTATCATGAGATTTTATAAGTTTATGTTCTGTTTGTAAGTTGAGTTTTATTTTCAGCCAATTAGTTGCAATATGGATAAAGAACAACCTCACGACCGCCCATCTCTTGATCAGGATTCACCTCGAATCCAATCATCAACGAATGGAAATAATTTGAACCTCGACACGAACACGAGGAAAGAGTCAATGACGGCTCACTTCTGGACTACGCTGGAAAATGATCTGGGTACTTACATAGAAGATCATATTAAAAATATTTTAAGCTTAAATAACCTGGCGAATCCTTTGTCCTTCAAAAAAATCACGGATGACACCTTATCACAATTAGAAGCGTTTGCGAAATACAAAATGCAACATTGTATTCCACCGGATGCAGATATGCGACTTTTTTACGGTCCTTTTCATAGATCACCGGAGAATTTCGAATTCCTTATTGGTGATAAAAATTTAATAACGGAGTTAGTGAAGTATGTAAAAAATTTACCCTTAACTTATTTCCGAATTGACAAGCAAAGTTCTGCAAACTCCTGCGACAATTGCAGTGCAACGGATACCTCGCCCGATACAGTAGTTCGAGAAATGCTCGCTCAACAAGAAAATTTAAGAGCTGCGATTTTAAACCAGCTTCAGAGTAATGAGAAATTTTCAAATATTAGGCAGGAAAATGTAATTATCAATATGACTATCGAACGGGAGTTAGATAAAAATAAAATTCCAACTGGACTTGCATATATTGCAAAAGTATTTTGCCCTGAATGCAAACACCCCATTCAACTAAAAAAGAAAGTAAATGCAACCAAAACTGGAAGATGTTGGTCAGTTTCTAATTTTAAGAGACATATCGATGGTCATTTAAATGATAAATTTGACAAAAGATTTAAATGCAATACCTCCCATGATACACCCATTGATCCACCAAATTCTGAAGAATCTTTGACAAGAGAACCTGTCGAACAGGAAAGCTCCCTTGAGAAAAATTTGGAAAATGGAGGAAGAAATGTGCCCTGCTCATTAGAGCCATTACATAATATAACACCGTCTGACCCTCAGTTTCACCTAAACTCGTCGGCTCCCTCAGAGTTCGACTCGTCTCAATCCTCGGGCATTAGTCTCAATTCTTCGGAGAATTGTTCACTAACTTCACTTGGTTCAGTGATAAGTACTGCAATAGCAGGAACTTCTATGAGCGAATGTACGAGTTCGGGGGAATTATAAGCCACAGTGATAATGAAAGCCGAACACTTCGCTGTGGAGAAAACTTTTCAAGTCGGCAAATCTTTTTGAAAAATCTGATTGAAAGTAGTGATAAAAATACTAAAGAAATAAATATACATGGAAAGAGATACAAAGAAACATATAAGCTTTTTTCTGTGTATCTATTTCTTATTGGAGGTCGAATGTTGTACGAAACATTATACGCCAACTTACCAATGCCTTCCTTGAGCACAGTTAGTCGTACATTGAAAAGCACAGGCTGCCTTATGATAGAAGGTGATTGCAGAGCCAAAGAGTTAAAATCATTTTTAGAAAAAAGAAATTTACCCCTAAAACTGTGGTTATCTGAAGATGCTACTCGAATCACTCAACGCGTTGAGTACGACTGTACAACAAATCAATTAGTTGGTTTTGTCTTACCACTTAATGAAGTTGCCATGCCAATAAAATTTTCTTTTATGGCTAACTCTGCTCGAGAAATTCAACAACATTTCGAAGATGGTAAAGTTGCTAGTTTAGCCTATGTAATAATTGCGAAACCATTGGCGAATAATTGTTCCTCCTTTTGTCTCTGTTTATATGGAACAGATAATTCATTCACTGCGGAAGACGTAATTAAACGCTTAAAATATATCATTGATGAGTTGAAAAAAGAGGGAATTTCTGTAATGGGCTTTTCTTCGGATGGCGATCCTAGATTATTAGCAGCTATGAAAGTGAAATCTAAGATAGGTGTGCAGAATTTACAGCTTGCGATTATGAAAAACGATATTCCTTCAATTGCAGAGTTTTTAAATGATGAAAGTCTCCGTTTAATATATATTCAAGATACTGTGCACATAGGAACAAAATTAAGAACAAGGCTTTTGAAACCTTCAATTGTCCTACCAATGGGAAAATACTTAGTTTCTTTGAGTCATTTGAAAGTGTTAATCAACTCCTTCTCAAAAGACAAACATTGCTTGTGTGAGAAAGGTTTGTCTTCAAAAGACAAAATGAATTTTCAATCTGTTCTTAAAATCTGTGACCCGAAGGTAACCGAACTTTTGGAGAAATATATTCCACAAAGCAACGGTACTGCAGCATATTTGAACGTAATTCAATGTATTTTGAAATCATTTTTGAACGAAACGTTGAACCCCTTAGAGCGTATTTACAATATTTGGTTTTCCTCCTTTTTCCTTCGTTACTGGCGAGCCTGGTTGAATGGAATATCAGATTACGGAGTTAATGATAACTTCATAACCTCTAACACATACCTATGCATTGAAATTAATGCTCATGGTATGTTGAATGCAATTTTTCGATTTAAAACCGTCGACGAATCTAGAATGTTCTTGCCCCACTTATTTAGCAGTCAAGCCTGTGAGGATTTTTTTCGATATTTAAGGTCGATGACTACTACTCGCTCTACTATCGTCAACTTTACCTTATTAGAATCAATTCATCGAATTACAAGAATTCAGCTTCAAAGTGATATTTCTGCAGCCGACTCAGACGCGGTTAAAGAAGGGTATAAATTTCCACGCACAAATGTCAATTCCGCCAATAATGGATTCGTCAGCTGCAGAATTGAACTTCCTGAAGGTGAAGAAATTTGTGTTGCTTTGCAGCGTGCGCAACAAGAAGCTTTTTCATTGGCTACCGATTTAGGGATGCAAGTAAATTTTGAGGATAGTAATACAATACAAATAAAAAAAATTAATGTCAATTTCGACTGTCAAGACGATGGTGAGCTTGAAATACCCTCCACGAGCGAAAATGTACATGAATTTGAAAGGAATGACACTTCATTACCTGATGAATCTATGGAAGATATGACTGTGTTATCGGCTTTACAAGGGGGCGATATACAGTTAAAGAATTATAATCCCAAGACCAAAATAGAAGCAGATAGTCCATTTACTGTTGTTAAAAATTCAAATAATACAGAGGTGCTGATTCGAAAATCGTCAATTTGTTGGTTGCTTAACAATAGTACATCCAAATTAAGCAGCGATAGATTACAGAGAGTGAGAGACGCAGAAGCTTTTAAAAAAGATAAAGTTGTTGACGACTGTATTAAAAAAAAAGATGAACTTCATGTTCTGGACTGGTGTCTGTTTAAAGTTCCAGAAAACGAAGGCTTTTATGTAGGAGTTGTCTTAGGTTTTGCTTACAGTAACAAAAAAACGTGGAAAGAAACGGAATATTCGTCAACTTTCGTTAATATTGTAGACATGACGAAAGAAGTAGGCGTACTCTGCACTTGGTTTAGGATAAAGAAAAATGGAATCTTGAGACCCTTAGAAATAGAGATTCATGGCTACACGGACGTAAACAATTACGTAGTTACTATACCACCACCACTCTTTGCGGACGGTAGTTTAAAGGTTAATTCAGACGTCCTACATTACGCCTCGGCACATTAAAATTGAAAAATGTTAAGATTACGATTCTTAGAAGTAACTGAAGGGTGGCAGTACAGAAGGGGATAACTAATAAACGGAAATAAAAAAAAAAAAATTAAACATTCGAGAAAATCGAAATCACTATTAAAAAACGAAAGAAACGTCTACTCCCGAGCTACTGTTTGATCGAAATAAGTTATCCAGGTTCAAAACTATTCAAGATCGCGATAGAGTTGCATGACGGAAATTGATTTCGGAAAATCCGAAGGAAATAAAAATATATTTTTTTCTCAATGAATGATAATAAGTTCAATAACTATTAATGCGAATCGAAAAGATGAATTTCCAACCCCGAATCTTTAACTATAGCAGGGATCAACTTTCAGTTAAAACATTCAACCCAAAAGGAACGAATGTGTAACAAAATAGTTGAATTTTCAACTAAAATGATGAATCTGCAACTGGCATAGTTGAATTTTCAGTTAAAACATACATTTTTTATCGTTACATTTGATAAAAAAATTTTTGTTTATGAAATCTATACTATTGAGAAATTCATTTTTTGTCTGATTATTAGCCTCATATCCGAAGAATCCACTTTTGCGGATCCAAAATTAATTATTACGAGATATGGGGATGCTGCATGTGGATAAAAGAAAGTTTGATGTACGAAACGTATTATGTTCCAACAGAATCCAAATTCAAGATCGCGATACGAAAGTAGCATGACAGGAATATTTTTCTAAAAATCCGAAGAAATCTAAAATATATTTTTTGCGCAATAAATGATAATAAGTTCAATAACTATCAGTGCGAAAAGGTTTAAAAAATATGTACTACGAAGTTGAAATTTAAACTAAAGTGTATTGCCATTTTTTTCTTTCCTTATTGTATCAAAAAATTATATTTTGAAAGAAACATTTTCCCACGATGTTTATTCCATCTTTGAAGAATTTTTTATGGAATAAACCGAGTTCCGACAAAAATATGAGTTATCTACCTTTGTACTGCCACCCTTTAACTGGAAAAATATTTTGTCCATTGAACGGAAATTTATAGGGTTCTCACATTTCTTTTACAATGTGACGTGCTTTTTATGTATCATATATGTATTTTGTATACATGCATTTAATTTTAAAGAATGTTTTTATACGTCGAAGTGTATTATATGTATTATATGTGTTATGTGTGTATAAAATAAAAATGAGTGATTCATATAAATTATTTTTCATTTATGCGGATTCTCCGAAAAATCATCTGACAATCCCCATGTCGGCAATTTCTTTGAACTCTTTCGATATTCTTTCAACTCATCTTGTACTCTTCCTGATCTTCGCGTATTCTTCCAATTCATCCGTATTCTCTCCGATTCTCGTCGATTCTCACCAACTCTGACTCGATTCTCTTCACTCAGCTCAACTCAGCTTCACTCATCTCAACTCTGACTCAAGATTACGTACTCTTCGAAAATCATGAACTCTTTCACTCATTTCAACTCAGTGAATAGCCCCTCGGCTGCTTGATTGTCAGCAACTTTTACTTGTTCAGTTTGTGATGGTAGGTCCTTAGTTCTTGGGCGAACTTTCGAACCCTTTCCGTGAACGGTCGACCAGGTGTTATGTAGTCAATCACACTCTGAATACAGGACGCATTTTGTCTTGCCCATGCACTCTTCTTGTTTAGTTGATGGAAAGGTCTTTTGGTATTTTGATCCATCGTCGCTTGTAGCCTTCGATTAGAATTAGCCGAAGCTCTCGCCACACCATAAACTGAACAATTGATGGTCCAGAGGTCGGACTCCTCCGAGATATTTTCACGAAGGAAGGCATCCATTTCAGCCAGATCTTGGGGCTTAGGAGGAACTTGCATGTTCATGTTCCTCCTTGTCTTGAAATGGCGATCATTTTTCAGAACATATCCCTTTTTCGAGACGTAGACGGCTTGATTTCGCAAAGACTGATGCGAAACGTGCTGAAGCTCTGGGTGTTTCTGGCACCACAGACAGTACATACGCGCCATAAAGCCTCCGTGAACAGGGATAATGCTGGCATCGTAGCTGTCCAGCAATTCATCCTTGAGTTGATTCGTCCATTTAATGTGGGCGTTTCGCCGGTTCGTTGTCGTGTTCCCATCTAAATTATTTCCAGCACCCCGAAATCTAGGGTGATCGGCACTATTTGCCGAACCATCGTCGGGTGCTCTGCGCGTTCGATCATTTTGAACCGCATCTACAACTTTTTTGGTTTGGCGATATCATTTTTGTTCCTGCGAGCAGCTCGGGAAAGGGTTCATCCATCCTTGTAGAGCCCCGCATGCAAGAATAAGGCTGCATACTCTGAGAGGTCACCCGGTATCCTAGAGTCGTCGTTTAAGAAACATTAACCAGGTGTCATTCAGCTTTTGGCACGGTTTTCACGCCTCCGCTTGGAGGTTCATTCCTTCGGGACCATCCCTGAACAATTGCGGGACACTTCGTAAAAAATTCGGAGAGACGTCGTAAACCTTCGGAACGCCTCGGCAAAGATTTGGAGGCAAAGTTCACATACAATTCGGACAGGCTCGGACGGAACCTCTTTTCGACCCTTTCCTATTGTTTCGCTAGGGACCGACCATTAACATTTATGGAATCGAAACCTTTTTATTATATCGAATTCGTTTCGTACTTCTTTTACAGATACAGCTTTAGTTTTTATTTCGTTGACCTAAACAAAAATCAAACATTTTTATATAATGCGTAATGCTTCTGTATATAACTGTTAGTTCATAGTTTGCTACCGCAGCGCTACTGTCTAAGCGCGCATACAGAGGGTCCAGAGACAGTGTGGCAACCTATACATATACTATAGATAAATAGTATACTACGCTATAGAAAACTCTCTGGACCCTCTGTAAGCGCACATACTTAAGGCTCTGTGTCAGAATAGGGTTTACGGGGTTTAATTTTACGGCCGATCGGTTGTATATTTTTGTCTAATCTTTTGCATACATAACCTAAATAGTACTCTATTTCCCTGAAAAGAGGTGGTTTTCAGTAAAACTGTTCCTATTTTATTAAATAATTGATAATGAAAGTACAATAGCCGTTATGCTAAGTGTTAGCTGTCTCTGTATTTTCGCTGCTTGGTTCTGGACCCTAGACAAAGCAGACAAGGCAGATATTCCGCTGCGCGTACAATGCTACTTTCGTTTATTTGGCATGTCTGACACTTTAATTGTTTTGAGCTTTAGGCCGGTTAAAAAAATTGAAATCATGAAAACATTGCTTAATTCAATCAGTAGGCCCGGTCGGGCCTCCCCGCCAAACAAGAAGGCGACCGTTGTTATAAATATAATAATGACTTATGTAGCTTATATGGCTGTGACCTTGTTGTGAAAGTTAGGGCTTTGTGCGAGTTGCCGAAAAAACTTCACCAGTTTCAAGATTCAGGTTTTCCTTCACCCCAAAGTTTAGAAAGAGCTGCGGTGACTTATCTGCCTTCCCCATTGAGCATTCTCGGTAGAGGGGCGGGAATACGGTATTTTAAGGGCAACCAAGTTTCTTCATAACTTTGATTTCGATTATTGTGTTGGTTGTGTCCATGTGGATGCTTCTATCTTGTTTTATTGGTCACGCTTTACGCGAAGCTTTAAATACAGCCACTGTAGTATTTTCTCTGTCTTCTATTCGTTTGCGCCAAAACATTTAATTTCAATGGGAACTATAAGTAATCCACGTAACTGTAATTTATTGTAATTCAATAAGACTATAATGTTAACTGATATTTAATCAAAATTAATTTTTTTACATTTTATAGTATATTACATCACAAGTAGGGTTAGACAGCAGGTTGGGTTGAAAATAACCAATTTCAGAAATCGCAAACAATACCTTGCCTAAAAGTAGTGCTTTGGGACCCCCATGAAGTGTACTGAACGTGGAATCGATCGATTTAAATCTAGGTAACGCGCGCGAGCAAAATAGGTTAAAAAAATTATTTTATTCAGAGTTTTAAAGTTTTTTTTTTAATTTCAATTTTTTTTACATTTTTGGGGTTTCCTAGAGTCTTCTCAATTTTTGCCAGATTTTAAGATACTATTCTGCAAGAGATAATCATGTTTTAATATACCCTTATTTTTAGCTTTTATTTTTCGCGCCCGTAAAAACATTTTAAACAAATTTGGCATTTGAGGACTTTCTTGGGATTAAAATGAACTCACAAAAAATTCAAGATAAATACGGGATCAAAACTGGAAACACTAGAAATTTTTGAAATATTGAAATCTGTATTAAATGGAATTACTTTCTTTTTTTCATTACTAGACTCTTACCGAGGTACATTCTATATGAAACAATTGTTTTAGAGCTAGTGAATAAGTTCTAAGTAAATGAAGACCTCCAATATAAGTAGTAATAATTTTTTTTATTGTATTTTTAGTGAAATAACATAGAAACATCCCGTGAGCCTAGTTTAACATTAAAATTCTGGCTATGAAAAAAATCGATATTAGTAAGTAGCTACTTATCTTCTTTTTGATAAAATAATCTCAGATACAATCTTTCTTTGATTTTAAAGAAGGCATGGTTCGTTGTGCATGTATCTCAGTCCTAATATAACCATCTCTTGCATTGTTTCCTATGACCTTCGAGGATGCTTCGCTTACAACTTTAACCATTCTTTCTACGGCTTGAGTATGACAAGGAAGTTTCCATATGTTCACTTCTGATCTCAAGCCATTCTGAACGATATCGTTGAGACTTTCTTCAGAAAGATGAGCAGTTAGAGCAGTTTCGCTCATCAGACGACATTTTGTCTAGTCAATGATTTCCGTGTAGTCCTCTGCATTAAATAGTATACCTGGGACTTTGAAGATTCTACCTTGTGTGTTAGAAGCTTTTATTCGTGCTTCTAGGATTCTACGACCTCTCTGACATTTTTTCGTTCGTCAGCCAACATCGCAAGCAAAAGATTCTCAGGATTGCAGAAGTACGAATTCCTTTGTAAGACTGGGTCGATGACTGCTTTCAGAGACTTATTCAAATACCGAGAAAGCTTTACTTCTTTCCACACATGTTTTACACCTTAAGTACAAGAAGGATTGGCTTTGATGGTGAACCACATCGGTGCGTAAACTTTCATCACGTACTGTTTCAGAGTTAACAAGTTTTTTGAAGGGATCCTTGTGGCAACGTAAAGTCGCAAAATTCTAGCACCAAAGTTCAACCATATTGAATGACACAGGTTTCCAGGTTTTCTATTGGCTAAGTCTTCTGGACATTCACCAGCTACAATAGCTTTGCATATCAGTAACAAGTACTGCTGATCCTCACTCAAAGTCTTGGGGTCAATATCTGGTAATTCAGTTTGGATTGCCTGAAAGAAAACGACAGGAAGCTGCTCACAATTAGATAACTGTTTGCCAATATGACCGGAGAAACTATTTGGGCTACTAGTTGCGCCATCCAGATGTTGGAATAGATGCCGCAAAGGTAATTCATTCATATGAAGCAGACACACAAGCCACTGAACAGACCGTTCCAGATGCTTTTCTATTAAAGCAATGATGCCACCATTATGTCCTGTATTTACAGCCATACTATCGCAGCCGACGGTAGCTAAATCAGTTGTGGTAATCCTAAATCGATCAAAGTAATCGAACATTGCTAGAAGAAATAAAATAATACTTAGAAAAAGCACTTCGAAACTGAACCAATAAAATATACCTTCTGTAATACTTTGTGCAGTACTTGTAGCAAGATTTATGTGTCCAATGTAATGTGCATTAGGCTCTGCGAACAAAACTACATGCTCTTCTGTTACGGAAGTTCTGTAAAATTTGCCATTTTGTTTGCTTTGTGTCAAAGTAACATCTTTTTTACGATCAAAATATAATGATTTCAAATTGCATCTTTCACGGCGATCAGTTTTTTGCAACTCATTTTCTCTTATTTTAAGAGCTCTTTGAATTTTACATTTATCAATAGCTTTTGAACTATTTTCCTTGGAAATAATCTTTAAAACTTTCATAACGGCATAGGAAATTTGGGACGCATCACGAATTGATACCCCGGTTTTTCGGCAGATGTCCGCCACTGTCGTCAACTTGACTCTCATTTGATTTGTGGGCTTGAATTGACAATCAACATATGACGATGGAATGAAATCATCATCAGAATCAGATTCTTGCTCTTCTTCTTCTTCTAACTCTTATACCTCTTCTTCTTTCTCAAATTTATCATCTACTTCCATGGCAGATATGGCAGAAGTTGTTGCTGTTTCACTTGAAACAACAAGTGAAGGCTTTTTTATATATATCTTGTAACATTATCGTCTATCTAACCGGCGATCGATTTTATGTTTATTAATTTTCTCAATTTAATTATAACTGCAGTTGGCTGAATTTACTAAAAGTTATACTAATTTGCGTTTACTTTTTCCTGCCCAGTAAATTGCAACCAACGATATAAGTTGATTCCAATACTGATAGGACGTTAAAACTAGCCCTAAACATTTTATAACTGAATTTGAAAATTAAATAAAGTGCAATTAAGTAAGATTAATTCTTACAATAAAAAGTTTCCCACTGAGTTTTGAAACATTATTTTAAAACAAAAAAGACAGATTGTGGATTCACTCAAGGGAGAGATGATTGCGTACTTATGTGATGAGTTTAAAGAATTTTAATACATCTTTCTTATAAGATCTATTTGAGATCAATACACATAATTTATCACTATTTTTGTGTTTTCATCGCACAACGAGGTCCTGATTATCAAATAAGGTGCAGGGTCGTTTTAAGAAATCACAATTACGAATTTAATCAAACTTTTGTAACTGAATTTTTAGATTCTCCTCCATTATGCTTATCTTGTTTTTTTTACATAAACCCCATGCTCCACTCGCACAACGAGGTCCTCATTATTACATTAGGTGCAGGGTCGTTACGAAATGTGCTATTTCAATTTTTTATTTAATTCTGCTCGCACAACGACGTCCTTATTGTTTAATAAGGTGCAGGGTCGTTACGAGAGTTTACCATTTCAATTTAAGTTTAAACTTACTCGCACAACGAGGTCCTAATGTTTAAATCAGGTTCAGGGTCGTTGCGAGAAGCCACATAATTTTGTTTTCTATACAAATAAAGAGAAATTCCCAACTAACTTTTGATTTAAAATTCAATATGCAAACATGCACAACAAGGTCCTTATAATTGAATAAGGTGCAGAGTCGTTACAAACATCACATACCATTATTTTTTTAAATCCCCACAAACTCACATTTATTACTCTAATTCAAAAATAATGAATTAGAATAATTTATAAAACCCAAGAAGGAGAATCTCAGATAGCTTTCCTTCAACGATGATTATTTTATTCAATTTTCTGTCTCCAATGACAGGTAGATCAATTAGACCAAGTGAAGCTCCTTCCTCGTAGAGGGTCGAGTAAGGAGTCCATCGGTACCTATACCGGAATCGATATAAGTGCATTGGTCCCAAGCTATCCCTACTTATTAGCCGATGGCGCGCGCAATCGATCGTATGATGGAATGATTTCGTGAATCATCCCTTAGCTCTACCTACTTGTCCACTTATGAGTCAGAGGCGTATCAATATAAATATTCGCCCGTAGCTTTATGATTTAATTTTAATTGTAAAAATAGAACGGACCGTCTCAATCTCCTTCGCATTAATAAGCGGATTCATAGATGGTCTTAAATTAACTTCCAGGATTGACATTTCTCTCTTAGATGTCTGATCCAGCAGTAATGTTCTGTCTCCTTCAGGGACCTTAAACGGTACTTTGTGAGTACAAGAATCAAATTTTGGACATCTGCAGTAACAAGTATCAAAAAGGCATGTTTTTATACTGTTTTCACTCCTAATAAGGCTCAGCAAGGGAAATTCGATTTTTAGGATTTTTAAAATCAGGTTCACGGAAATAGTTTACTTTCTGAATGTCAAAAATGAATTACATATATAACGCAAACTTCCTTTTCATACTGAAACCTGACATTTTTAAAAAAGACAGCAATAAATAATTCCATTATCCGTAGAATTCAATATTTCAACAATTTGCAGTGTTTCCAGATTTGATCTTCTATATATCTTGAATTTTTTGTGAGTTCATTTTGATCCCAAAAAAGTCCTCAAATGCTAAAAATTTTTTTTTTATGTTTGTATGGGCGCGAAAATTAAAAGTTAAAAATAAGGGTATATTAAAACATGATTATCTCTAGCAGCATAGTATCTTAAAATCTGGAAAAAATTGAGAAGACTCTAGGCAACCCCAAAAATGTAAAAAAAATTGAAATTAAAAAAAACTTTGCATAAAATAATTTTTTTAAACCAATTTTGCTCGCGCGCGTTACCTAGATTTAAATCGATCGATTCCACATTCAGTGCACTTCATTGGGTCCCAATGGACTACTTTTAGGCATGGTATTGTTTGCGATTTCTGAAATTGGTTATTTTTGACCCACCCTATTAGACAGGTCTATACGGGGAGATCAATGTTCGCAGGACGAGTTGTAAAACCATGGCCGAATATATATATATATATATATATATATATATATATATATATGACTACTACTACTCGTAAAGACAAACTTCAACTTGCCCTCTACTTTTTTGCATTACACTTCTGCCTCTATCTCTCGCACTACAAAATTCTCCTGGATACCTCTGCCGCAACATTAATCATCGCGAGCATAAGATCACTCATGTATTTTATATGGATGACCTGAAGATCTATGCTTCTGGTAAAAGCGAACTTCAGAGTGCTTTAAATATCGTCAAGAAGTACACAGGAGAGATTGGTAATGGCTGGAGAGACCTATACATACCTGGCCGTGCCTCAAAGCCGCATTCAGAACGTAACATCAGTGAAGGAGTCTCTTCGAAGCAGATACAAGCATCTTCTTCGACAGATTTGGTCTTCAAATCTGTCGGCGTAGAACAAGGTATCTGCACTAACATGCTTGTCGTCCCGGTTCTACTCTGCTCGTTTGGGGTGGTTCAATGAACGAAAAACGAGCTTACGGCCCTTGATATCGCCACACGTAAGATTATTCATATGGATAAAAGCTTGCATATCAATTCGTCCTTTCCGCGATTATACATCTCACGCCGTCAAGGCGGACGCGGAATTCTGAATTTCTAATGTCTTCATAACCAAATTGTTCTGAGTATAGCTTACATCGTTGCAAATGGCAAAGATCCTCTTCTAAAAATGATTAGGAAACACGAGATGATTGGCAAAGGAGCGTTCCTTTACAAAGCCGCGGAGCAGACGGCCGATACCCTTGGCCTGAATTTCAATATGAGAAGTGAGGAAAGTGCATTATACCATCTAGATCCTTCACTTCTAAAAGCCGAAGTAAAGAAAGCAGAGGTAGAAATATTTCGCCAACAGCTACTCGACAAGAAAATGCACGGAAACTTTCATAGAAATGTAGAAAAACAGTCGTTGCCGAAAGAGCAAACTTTTGCTTTCCTCAGATCATCAGGGCTTAATTCAGGTACAGAGGGTTTTATTTTCGCATGCCAGGACGTTGTCATTGCCACCTTAGTATACAGTGACCCCATTTTATGTCACGCGGGAAGGATGTATCTCTGCTACCAAGGAGAAGGAAAAGGAGGATAGGTGTCTAGACCTTAAAAGGGAGCTGCCACGAATGTACCCAAGATATTCGCATAAAGTAATTGTCCTCGTGATTGGTGCTGTCGGAGGTGCGAAACTATTACTGGTTGTTATCCTTAAAGCCATACCCACGTGCCAAAAATATGCCAAGGCACTGGCAAGATGGATGCAGAAAGCTGCCATCCTTGGGTCGCTTCGTGTTCTCAAGACACACGAGGGTTTCTTCGACCTGTCGTCGTAATTTCATCGTGTCACCCATCTCACGGTCGTGAGACGTGGTCATAAGTGTGAGTTACCGCGGTTAAACTGGGAGCTGGTGTCATTTTTAAATGGCAGTTACTCTCAGTGGGACCCTGCGGTGGTTATTTAACCCTGTTTCTTAATATGTATATATTATCAGGGTGGCCGCAAAACTACATTTTCAAAACTGCCTAGATATTAATATTTAAAGACCATCATTCTAATCTTGTAACTTTTTAAATATATAATTTTTTATTATAGGCATAAAACAACTTTAAATTTATAAATTCTTAATTTGTAGGCTGTTACAGCCTAATTTGTTTGAAAAAAGTCAAAACGTGGCATATTTGAACCAAAAACGTGACCAAAAGTGACCAATTTCTAACTCAGAAAGTTACTAACAGTAACTTTAAAATCATTCAAATCCTTGGAAATTCCTAGAAAATTTTTAAATCTCTTGAAAGTGCCTTGGAATCCTTAAAATACACGAAAATATTTAAAATCGTTTTCAATCACTTCAAATTATTGAAATCTTTCAAAAATACCCTAAGCTATTTGAAAAACTGTAAAATCCTTTGAAATGCCTTGAAATTTTGTAATATCTTAGAAATTGCCTTGGAATATTTTTAAATACGCAAAATAGGTGATTGTGTGCGAGTTGTGAATTTTGCAGCATAAGCCGCAGGCGAATGATGCAATCACACGAGTTACCAATCACCTATGCGCACGTGTATCACACGCTATTTTTTGCAACGCCCGTCCGAAAAAGTTGTTAAGAGGAGGTAACGAAAAATACTAATTTTATATTGCAGTTCTGAAAAAAAAATTTTGCGCAAAAAAATGTTTGAAAAAAAATGTTGTGAAAAAAAAATTTTGAACAAAAATTGTGTGAAAAAAAATGTTTGAAAAAAAAATTTTGAAACAAAAAAATTTGTTGAAAAAAATGTTGGCGCTTATGCTCTTTTGCACGGGGGGTGGGAGGGGGCTACGAAATCCTAAACACAAAACTTCAATCATTAAAATATTTGTTCAAGTTAAATCTAAATTTATTTCAAGAAGATACCAACACCAGTGTTTAAAGTTACCTATAGTATACCATTAAGCCATTTCCCTTTCGGGGTAGGCGTGACACTACCCGATTCGGGTAGTGTTTCTAGGTTGATAACTTGTAGTAAATAACTACAAGTGTGGGCTCACCACACCCACGATGTGCCAACAGCACTCAGTTTTCTCGAATGGTCACCCATCCAAGTGCTAACCGCGCCCAACGCTGCTTAACTTCAGTGATCTGACGAGAACTGGTTTTTTCAGCGTGGTATGGCTGTTGGCAGTGTCTATGTCTACCTATGCCAGTGTCTAAAGTACCTCACCTCGAAAGTGCGCATGCGAAGTTTTTTCACCAGTGCCTAAAGTAGGCCATCTTCAAACTGCGCATGCGCGGAAATTGTTCGCACACGGTCTGCTCAAATAAGGTCCTTCAGGCACAACTTGGAAGCATGAAAACGCCAACTTTTGAGGCGGGTGTTGCAAACAATAATTTAAAATCCCTTTAGGTTACTGAAATCAATTGAAAATTCCTTGGAATCTTTTAATATGTCGTTAAACCTCGCATAGGTCCTATAAAATCGTTCCATATCTTGGAAGTTCTAGGAAACTCTTTAATACCCCATGCAAATTTTTTTAAATCTCTTGAAAATGTCTTAGAATATTTTTTAAAACGTCCCTAAAATTTGTTTGGAGGATTTTTGTATTGGCATTAGGGTCTTGTGAGTATTTATACAGGGTGTCCCAGTACTCAAACAAAATTTTTGTATTTTTGAAATCTAAGAAAAAAATGGCGTCGAAAATAATTATAAACAAATTTTGCTAATGTTAATAATTACCGAGTAATTAACAATTAAAGATTAACCAATCAGAAGCTCGCATTAGAAGGTCGACATTTCATGTGCCATCGACAAGAGTGTGTGCACAAAAAAGTTCAGTTCGTATAATTTCTCCTCCGTTCGCTTTTCCAGTAGGTTGTGACTCTCTGGTGTAACTTCACACGTCAACGAGATACAAAAATTGCAACAGATATTTTCCACAATCAACCAAATTAGACAACATTCTCATGAATTTTGTAAATTCCCTTGAATTTTGTAGAATTTTTGAGAACTCAGTGGAATTCTCCTGAATTCTGAAGAATTCTCTTGAATTCAGTAGAATTTTCTTAATATCAGCGAAATTCTCTCTAACACTGTAGAATTCTTTTGATTTCAGCAGAATTCTTTTGAATTCAGTGGAATTCTCTTGAATTTAGAATTCTCTTAAATTGTGTCTAATTCTTTTAAATTCAGGAGAATTCTCTTGAAATATGTAAAATTCTGTTAAACTTTGTTTAATTCTCTTAAATTCAGTTTAATTCTCTTGAATTATGTAAAATTCTCTTGAATTTAGTAGCACTCTGTTAAGTTCGGCACAACTCTCTTCAATTCAGGAGAATTCTCTAACGTTCGGCAGAATTTTTTTGAGATCAACAGCATTCTCTAGAATAATGTAGAATTCTCCTGAATTCAGTAGAATTTCCTTGAATTTGGAATTCTCTTAAATTGTGTATAATTCTTTTAAATTCAGGAGAATTCTCTTTAAATACGTAAAATTCTCTTAAACTTTGTTTAATTATCTTAAATTCAGTATAATTCTCTTAGGTTTGGCAAAATTCTCTCGAATTTAGTCAAATTATCCTGTTTTCTTTCGAATTTAGCAGAATATTCTTAAAATCAGCCAAATTCTTTCGAATTCAAAAGAATTCTATAGAGTTAGGCAGAATTCCCTTGAATTAATCATAATTCTGTGGAATTATGTATAAATATCTGGTGAATACCGTAGAATTCTCTTTATTTATGCATTCTCTTAAAATCTGTATAATTCTCTTGAAGTCTGTAGAATTTTCTTCGATTCAGTAGAATTCTCTTACGTTTGGCAGAATTCTCGTGAGTTGAGCAGAATTCTCTTGACTTTAGTAGAATTCTCGTGCAATCTGTAGAATTCTCTTGAATTGAGTAGAGCTCCAATTGATTTCCGTGCTGCACTGAAATCATCAAGCATTTAATTATGACTCTTGCGTGTCGCATTTTTTCAATAAAATTTCATTGATATTTCTTGTAACGTTCACAACAATTAATATTGGAAAGACTAATGAATTCAAAATAAATCAAAGCTTATTCTAATGAATTTAGAAGTTTTTAAACATTTGTAATGAGTTCAAAAGTGTTCAAGGGAATTTTACAGAAATTTAGAGGATTCTACAGAATAAAGCTAATTCTACAGAATTCAAGATAATTCCACAGAATTTAAGATAATATTACGGAAATCAAGAGAGTTCTACTCAATTCAAGCGAATTCTACATATTGCACGAGAATTCTGCCCAACTTAAGAGAATTCTTTTGAATTCGAAAGAATTTGGCTGATTTCAAGAATATTCTGCTACATTCGAAAGAAAACAGGATAATTTGACTAAATTCAAGAGAATTCTGCCAAACCTAGGAGAATTCTACTGAATTTAAGAGAATTAAATAAAGAATTCTCCTGAATTTAAAAGAATCCTTGGCGGACCAGCCGAACGCAAGCATTACGCTACAGCGTAATGCTAAAGTAATGCTAAAGTAATGCTAAAGTAATATGACATTATAATTGTTAGAAGAAGCAAAATAAATATGTAAACTGTTGCAATTATAATAATACGTTAAAATTTACGTTAAATGGTCATGCCGTAATTGCCACAAGTTGCTTTTTCAGCGTTAAAAAATAAAAAAACAAAGTGGCTGTCATTGAAGTCGGGCCCCTGTATGTTGGCAACCTGCTTGAAGCCGCCTTTAGCAGACTGCAATGACAGCCACATTATTTTTTCATTTTTTAACGCTGAAAAAGAAACTTGTTGCAATTACGGCATGACCATTTAAGGCCATGTTACGAGTGGGTCACATGACCGGATTCCTACCTTGCCGACACTTTTTTTCAAAATCAACTTACGTTCACAGGAAACGCGATATCGAGTTGAAAATTTGGGATATTAAATAAGAAGCGCTAAGAAAGGCGGCTCTGGTTCTAAATTTTAATAATCATGAAGAAAGCAGAAAAAAATTATTTACAAAAAAAACTTTTTTCATAATTATAAAAATTTAGGACCAGAGCCGCCTTTCTTAGCGCTTCTTATTTATTATCCCAAATTTTCAACTCGATATCACGTTTCGTGTGAACGTAAGTTGATTTTGAAAAAAAGTGTCGGTAAGGTAGGAATCCGGTCACGTGACCCACTCGTAACATGGCCTTAACGTAAATTTTAACGTGTTGTTATAATTGCAACAGTTTACATATTTATTTTGTTTCTTTTATTAATTATAATGCCATATTACTTTAGCATTACTTTAGCATTACGCTGTAGCGTAATGCTTGCGTTCGGCCGGTCCGCCAGGGATTATACACAATTTAAGAGAATTCTACATAATTCAAGAGAATTCTAATGAATTTACCAGATATTTTTACAGAAGTCCAGAGAATTATGATAAATTCAAGGAAATTCTACTGAATTCAGGAGAATTCTACATTATTCAAGAGAATGCTGTTGATCTCAAGAGAATTATGCCGAACGTTAGAGAATTCTGTTGAATTGAAGGGAGTTCTGCCGAACTTAAAAGAGTGCTACTGAATTCAAGAGAATTTTACATAATTCAAGAGAATTATACTGAATTCATGAGAATGATACAAAATTCAAAAGAATTCCACTGAATTCAAAAGAATTCTGCTGAAATCAAAAGAATTCTACAGAGTTAGACAGAATTTCGCTGATATCAAGAAAATTCTGCTGAATTCAAGAGAATTCTTCAGAATTCAGGAGAATTCCACTGAGTTCTCGAAAATTCTACAAAATTGAAGGGAATTTAAAGAATTCATGAGAATGTTGTCTAATTTGGTTGATTGTGGAAAATATTTTTAGCAATTTTTGTATCTCGTTGACGTGTGAATTTACATCAGAGAGTCACAACCTACTGGAAAAGCGAACGGAGGAGAAATTATACGAACTGAACTTGTTTATGCACACACTCTTGTCGATGGCACATGGACTGTCGTCCTTCTAACGCGTGCTTCTGATTGATTAATCTTTAATTGTTAATAACTCGGTAATTATTAACTTTAGCAAAATTTGTTTATAATTATTTTCGACGCCATTTTTTTTGTTAGAATTCAAAAATACAAAAATGTTGTTTGAGTACTGGGACACCCTGTATATGTAATTACAAAACATGCATTTTATCAAAACTCAATGGCAAATGTTTCGACCAAATTGTTAGGGGTCCTCCTCAGTGCCAGATATTTCATTAAGAAATAAAATTAATTCTTTGGTATGCAATATTTGGTAAAAAACAAGAATTCATGCATCAACTTAGCACTTCTCTCTGTCCGTCTCTCTCTCTCTGTCCGCCTTTCTCTCCGTCTTTCTCTCCTCACCGCTTCCTCTCTGTGTGTTCTTCCCGTTTCTTTGCAGAAGGTGAGGTGGTTCCGGGGAGTAAATCACTCCTTAATCCCACTTCAATTGGTTATTTTTGTCTCTAATGAGCCGAAAAGTGAGGTGGTCTAGAAATCTATTTTTTAATTTTGAATCTTTTTCATGCTCATTTTGCATAAAATAAGTTTGAATAAGTTTGAAAGGAAGGTAATGATTAAGAAACAAAGGCAAACGAGGGAAAATTATATAACAGATTTCTGTTAATATAACAGGATAGTTTTCGACGTAAAAAAATAGAGACATCCGCTTTGTTTCTAATCACGAAGAAAACTGAAAAAACATTCTCAGAGGTCCTCCAGTTTAACGACTTACGAAATTCGAAAGAAAGATGCTTTAATTTTTAAAGGGCTGTGGCAGTAAAACTGAATGAAAATGGGAGGACCGATCGCCGGGCCACTTGAGGGAGCGACGACCGTAGTGGCCACGTGTTCTCATAATTTTTTTCGCTTTACAACAGGGTAATATATTTTTGAAAGTTTTTCAATTTCGGTTCTTAAATTGACAGCATTCACATTACCAGCAATATGAAATATTTCCATCACCAGACTTTTATGATAGTGACATTTATTCGCAAGAATTTTCGCGTTTTCAAAATCGAAAAAATGATCTTTCTCAATAATATGCATAGTAAGCATTGTCTGTTTATTGGGGACCTTATTTATATCTCTCTTGTGTTCTTCAGCCCGTACTCCTAACGGACGTTTAGTTTGACCTATATAAACCGCTTTACAGTTTTGACCTTTGCAACAAATGCCATAAACGATATTGCTGTTTTGAAATTTATTCAATTTATCTTTAGTGGGCCTCAAGACCGACGTGAGGTCTCTCTTGTGTTTAAATGCCGTAGTTATGTCGTGATGCCCGAGAATTCTCGAAATTCGCTCAGATAGACCTACGACGTACGGAATGCTAATAAGAGATCTAATTTCCGCATTTTGAACTATTTCATCAGTTCTACGTTGTTCATTTTGGACCAAAATATTTAATCTGAGAATAATATTCTCTCTAACGAATTTGTCCGTGTAAAAGTTATCACGAAGTGTGTCCTCCACAAATTGCAAATTGTATTTGTATTTATTCAAGAAAGTCCCTAGGGAAGTCCCTCTGAGGAACAGGATATTACAAGGTCATTCCAAAATTTGTGCAAGCACTGATCGGCAGTATACTTGATTAATCTTATAATTTTATCTATAAACTAAATAAAATAAATAAATAAGCATAGTCGACCTCAGAGTAAGCATCAGATTAGGTATAGGATTATTGCCTAGTAATTAACATTGAGTGATTAATTGATTAGTAGCTCTCTGTACATGTTAAGGTATAAATGAAGAACGAAAAACAGTATGCATAAGAAATAAATATTTGCAAAAGTTAATGAATATAGAAAGAGATTCGAAGATGAAATATTCGAGAACTAAAAATGATAGTTTACCAGTGAGTAATTTCAAGAGTTGGATTACGAGTATTGTACAAATATTTGAAAAAGAGATTCTTAAAATGATACAGGGAAGGTGCATTTCTAATATCGTATGGAACTTTATTCCATAACCGGGCACCTCTTACTATAAATACTCTTTGAAGCTGACATGTTCTGTGAAAAGGAATCTTAAGGATTTTATGTCTTTCACGAAGCTTAGACTGTGCTGGAAGGTCTCTGTCTACAAATTGGAACAGGTTAAATAGATACTCCGGAGCTTTGTTCTGAAAAAGAGTATAGAGCAAATTACCCAACGGCCATACCACGCTGAAAGAACCAGTTCTCGTCCGATCACTGAAGTTAAGCAGCGTTGGGCGCGGTTAGTACTTGGATAGGTGACCATTCGAGAATACTGCGTGCTGTTGACCCGTCGCGGGTGTGGTGAGCCCACACTTGTAGTTATTTACTACAAAAAACTATCCACCTAGAAACACTATCCGAATCGGGTAGTGTCACGCCTACCCTGAAAGGGAAATGGCTTAATGGTATATAATAGTATACCCATAAAGAATTGTCTTCTCTTGGCAACATTAAGCAGACCAGCCCTATGTCTGTATGGAGTTATGTATTCGTATTTAGGCAAATTGTAGATAAAGCGGCCGCAGGCGTTTAACGCACGTTCGAGCATTAAATTTAAATGGTCGGACAAACCATCGTATACCAAACAACCGTAGTCGAAGTGGGGCAGGATTAGACTTTTAACCAAAAGTATCCGAGTAGAGGTAGGTAAAGAGTCCTTATTCCTATATAGTTGCTGTAGAATACTGTATGTTTTCCTCGAGATGCTCTGTACCTGTTCCTTCCAAGATAAGGTACGGTTATGAAAATATCCCAGATCTTTAACTACTTCCGAGAAAGGGATAGTCAGATTCTCGATACGAAGTAAGTAAGTCCATTCTTCCAGGCCCAGATGATAACGCGATCGATATCCTCTTGGACTAGAACAAGTAATCTATTTAGTGAAGAAATTGGTCCCGAAAAGTAAATTTTGAAATCGTCAGCATATTTGTGGTATCTGCAATATTGAAGTTCACTTCCAAGGTCAGAAGTGAACAAATTCCAGAGGAAGAGTGCCAGAATGTAGCCCTGATGAACCCCACTCTTGACCTCACACCAGTCAGAAAGCTCACCACTACTAATAATAATTCTGTGAGATCGATTGTTAGAATAGGATTTTAAACCATTTGATGACAGAGTTTGACACGTTAAAACATTCTCACTTTTGGAGGAGTAACTTATGGTTGACCATATCAAAAGCCTTCGAAAAATCAAACAGAACAACAATCGTGATCTCCCTATTATCCATTGCTAATTTGAGATCCGTCGTTACTTGAAGGGAAGCAATAAGAGTGCTATGTTTTGTCCGAAACCCTGATTGAATGGGGTCAATGGCCTTAGACATTTCGAGAAATTTGGAAAGTTGCAGATGAACGATTTTTGAAAGTGGTTTAGACAGTGCACATAAAATAGAAATTGGCCGGAAGTCTTTCGGGGAAGTAGGTTTAAAAATTTTGGGAATGGGGGATATTGTAACAGCTTTTTTCCAGACATCTTGGAAGTTACCGACCTTAAGGGAAGCATTATAAATATGCAATAGAATAGGATAGATAATTCGAAGGGCAAGTTTATTCATTTTGATTGATATTCCATCAGTTCCCATGGAATTTGATTTGATTTCAAATATTTTTTCCAAAAGTATTTCAGGTGTAATGTCATTGAAAAAGAAGTTAGACCCATTAAATGTTGAATTAATAGGGGTAGTGGAAGATGATGATAAGTCTGGAATTGGGAATGTGAAAAAAGTCTTCAAAAGGTCATCAGGCGGAAAATTGCTATCTATAGATTCGTGCTTGGGTGGGATTAGGTGTAAACGTCTAAGGAGATGTCAAATGTCCTCTTTTTTGTTTCTATGTGCAATCTCGTTATAATTGTATTGATTGAACGCATCTCTAATCTTAGTTTGAACTAGGTTCCTGAGTTTATGAAATTCAGCTGGTATTATACTGCTTTTTCTTCTTTTTGCAAGTCGGCGCTTGCCATCACGTTCCCTCATCAGATTTTGAATTTCAGATGTGATCCAGGGGGCAGCTTTATTGAAGTTTCTAAGAACGTGTAGCGGAGAAAATTTGTTAAATGCTGAGACTAGGTAATTAGTCAGAGCTTCGATTCTGTTATTTATATCTGTATCTAGTAATATTTTTTCCCAATCATACGTCAATAGATGTTCGTGGAATGTATGTTCATCAATTTTAGAAAGATTCCGCACCAGTCTTAGGGTTGGCTTTGAATTTAAATTAAGAGAAAATTTAAAGGTTATTTTAATCAAGTCGTGATTAGAGAGAAAATGAATAGCATGTAGTTCGTAGGAGACAACCTTATCAATATCGTCCAAAATCATTAATAGTGATGTGCATTTACCGTCATGCTCGAGCATGCTCGCTTTTGCTCGGTCATGACCGAGCACAAGCGAGCAGGACTGGTCATTCTCTAATTTCTTATAAATGGAATGTACGTTGGTAATAAAAATAGCTGCACTACACAGTTAAACCTGTTATTCTAATAATGTCCACATTTCAGTATCTAGAAAGATGTAGAAAATTGAAAATATATAAAAATATACATCTGCCTGTTAGTAGCAGACGACTATTGGGAGAAAATGGCTGAATTTAGCGGGCTATTTGAAATTCTATTCTATAAATATTAAGATTATTTTATTCAAATAAATTGAATTAGTATATTTTGTAATAAATTTAACACTTCTAACATTAATTACTTAATTTTACATGACTGGAGTTTGAGATTGAAGTACTGCAATCATTTCTGGCAAGTACTTTAAGTAGTATGTATGTATTTTTTTATGTCATATGTTTAGAAATAAGAATATGAATACATTTAAATTGTATTCATAGGCCAGTGGAAATAGCTAATCAATTTACACAAATTCTGAAAGTCTACAAAAAAATTGTATATTTGTTTTTTCATATATTGAACATAAAATAAAATTTTGTAAAACGTGATCGGGTCGGCAATTTGCTTAAAAAAATTAATTTGCAAAATCTGCCCTCCATTGATCCACGAAAATTCAAAACATTTTGCAAACTTGAATGAGTTATTATAAACTCAGTCTCTATCCTGTATTAAATTTGCAATAAGGTCGTGATGCAACAATATTATTAATTATAAACAAATTATTATTTTGTTAATCACTCCCCAACGAAAATACCGAAGGATTTGCAAAATGTTGTAATTGCTTTTTTTCCATTGACAAGTAACTATTGTATGATTTGCAAAACTAAATACATAACGCAAATTATCGTTTTTTAAATTGATTTTGCATTTTTTGCAATTCGACTCATAAAGTTCCTGCGAGAATTGCAAATGTTGCGTTTTTGGGTAGCAAATGTTGGAAATGTCGAAATCTGAAAAATATTACATTTTCAAAACTTTGCACGACCGGCAACAATATTAAAATTGCAATTAAACAAATTAGGTACTTTGTTAAACTAGCCAAAAAAAAAAAACATTTCGCAAATGGTACTGAGTGGTAATTAACTTAGTACTAACATCATATTATATTTGCAAACTGTTTACTACGTGGCAACATTGATAATGATAAACAAACTTCTTTTTTTTTTTAATTATCCCCCAGATTAAATTCTCAAGGTGTTGCAAAAGGATTTTTTTTTACTATTGAAGAGTTCCATATAGTTTGTAACGGATTTACTGTTTTTTTTGATTCGTTAACACAGTGTGGGACGAATACTACGATCCATTGCATTATATATAATTTTCGAGTGAAAATTGTTGATAAGTGAATAATTTTTTAAAATAATTTTTATAAGGTAATGGGAGCATGATTAAAAATTTCAATTCATTTTGAAAATTGAGACAATTGTATATTATAAGACAAGTGTGAATAAATAACGATGTTGCCTTTCCTCCCATGTAACTATTTAGTGTATTGCATATCGAGGGACGAGAGACGACCATTTTTATAACGCATCTACTGTAATTTTGATTTGATATATCTGTGGAATGAGTCAAGAGTAGTATTTTTGTTCTAAAGGTTTGAAACTCTACTTTCAACGCGCTCCATAAAAATTCAAAAGTGTAACTTCCAATAACTGAGTTATGAAAACAAAATTTCTATTATAATATTCAGAAATTAAATTTTTGTTAAATTTATAGTTTCGCCGTTATTGATTGAGATAGTTTACCTTTTTTAATTTTTGAAAGGCCATTCGTGAGTTCTTTGTTTTTTCTGAATTTTCACTGTTTTGTAACTGTTTTTTTTGGGACATTGAAAAAAAAAACCTATTATTTTTATTAATTCTTTTCTTTGAATTCCTGTAACAAACAAGAGAAATTTGGAGGTTCCTTTTGCAACACCTTGAGAATTTAATCTTGGGAATAATTTAAAAAAATATAAGTCTGTTTATCATTATCAATGTTGCCAAATAGTAAATAGTTTTCAAATCTAATATGATGTTAGTACTAAGTTAATTATCACTCAGTACGATGTGCAAAACGTTTCTATTTTTTGGTTAGTTTAACAAAGTACCTAATTTGTTTAATTACAATTTTAATATTATTGCCGGTCGTGCAACGTTTTGCAAATTTAATCTTTTTTAGATTTCGACATTTCCAACACTTGCTACTCAAAAATGCAACATTTGCAATTCTCGCAGGAATTTTATGAGTCAAATTGCAAAAAATGCAAAATTAATTTAAAAAACGATAATTTGCGTTATGCATACAGTTTTGCAAATAATATAATAGTTTCTTCTCAATGGAAAGAAGCAGAAACAACATTTTGCAAAACCTTCGGTATTTTCGCTGGGGAGTGATTAATAAAATAATAATTTGTTTATAATTAATAATGTTGCCGTATCACGAACGTTTTGAAAATTTAATACAGGATAGTGACTGAGTTTATAATTACTCACAAGAGGTTTCAAAATGTTTTGAATTTTCGTGGAGCAATGGAGGGCAAATTTTGCAAATTAATTTTTTTAAATAAATTGCCGACCTAATCACGTTTTGCAAAATTGTATTTTATGTTCAACATATAAAAAAACAAGTATATAATGTTGTTGAAGACCTTCGGAATTTTTGTTAATTGAATCGATTTTTATGTCTAATTCCACTGGTCTATTAAATAATTTGGGAATGTGTTCAACAATAAAGGAATTTAGTTGAAGGAACAAGTAAATGAAAAAGTGGTTTAACCCTTATACATTTTTTATTAGAGTTGTTAAACGTTCAGAACCTGACTAATGATAATAATTGTATATAATAATAATTATATTATAATATAATAATTGTATTAATATTAATTTTATACAATGAATCACATTCCAAAATGTTTAATTTATACAAGCCAATTTTTTTCTATATCATTTTCAGACTGCACTTGAAAATTCATATTTCCTGCACTTAATTTATTTACCACGAAGTATAAGATGCCATAGAATCTCATAATTCACTTTCAAATTCCAAAATTTACTTCATTTTCATCAAATAAACCACATATTTTGAAACATTATTTCAAATAGCCCGCCGAAATTCCAACATTTTACCTGAATTATCGTCTGCTACGAGCAGTCAGACAGACATTTCTTGATTTATTTTATTATTATACACATTTCTAAGAGCTGAAAAATATATACGAATAAAGGAGATGTCTCAAATTCTTACTTCAATTATTTGTTATAGTTTAAACACGTTGCCTTTGCTTAAAATTAAACAATGACCACTCTTGCTCGCTCTGCTCGGTCATGACCGAGCATGCTCGGTCTTGCTCATGCTCAAGCACGAGCACGGTGGTAAACGTCCATCACTAATCATCAAGTCAATACGAGTACTGGAACGATCAGTATGGTGATTGGAATCATGAGGTACCATTGAGAGTCCCGAGGAGTACACCAAGGATGTTAGATATTTAGAATGATTGGAAGTAAGATTGAAGTTAGTGTTAAAATCTGCTGTAAGTATAATGTTATTAAAGTTAGGAATAAGTGAAAAAATGATCGATTTTAGCTCAGTGCCATAGGAGGCATTGGGTGGTTTATAGACCACTCCCACTAAAACACTATCAGAAGTTGATTTAACTTCAACAAAGAGAAAATCGGTCGTGGGATAAGTAGCTACTGGACTAACATCAACCACGGTCCCAACCAGAATATTGTAACGAGGCTGGAGGGTATATTTGGAGTTAAACAAATCTCAGAAACAGCTATTATATGGTAGGAAAATGTACTGAAGAAATGCTTTAATTCTAGAAAATGTGCCAAGAGAGACTGGGCGTGCACATGACGAATGCTTAAGGTATCCATGGATATATTAGGAGAAACATTTCATAAAAAAACAATTCAAAAATAAAAAACTCACGCAGAAAGCGTAAAAATTGACTGAGACAAAGAACAATTATCAACACACCCCAAACTAAGTGATTACAATTCAAATTAGAAAATCGGTAATGAGTACAAATAAAAAAGATACAAAAGGGATAATAAACCGTGTCAAAAACAGTGACGTATGTCTCCAGACAAATTCTCAACAAAAGTGGACATGATTTCGTAAATCGATATCCGGATATCCGGAGAGCTATGAATATTAGGACGAAATGAGAACATTTAAGGTATCCAAGGCACACATTTAATCCAGATATTATACAATTATTCTTAAAAATACCAAAATCAAGATTTAAAGCTACTAGTTTAAATATGAGATCAAGTTTGCTATCTGAAGATACATATATACAAGGTATAAAAGCCTGAAAAATATTAAAGATATATTCACCGACGGGCATCAAATTGGCAAACAATAATAGTATCATAAAGAAATTTAAGTACCTCTTTATGCAAATAAACAATATTAGTATATGATGCAGAGCAAAAATTACAGAAACACATATACCTAGGTAGGAATAGCACTTACGTAAAATTAATGCTAAGGTTATAGTCGGAGAAAAGTAAAAAAAATATTGGACTTAGCCCATGGTTGCTATTGAAGTCCCTCTACAGATTGTAGATTTGCAAGGTGTATTCTCGACGAACCGTCCTCCTTTCTACAAATAATGTTTCCACGAGTAATCCAAAGATATTTGATTTTCTTGTCTCTTAGAAGACCGAGAGCAATAGCATATATGTTCCGGTTGAGTGGAGTTAAGGCCTCACGAAGATAAATAAAGCCTTTCTCATTTCCGGTCCATCCAATATTCAATGTAGAAAAATCTCTTTTGACTTTACGTCTCTTGATCATTTTATCTCGTAGATCTTGGCGACTGAGTTTAACTACGATGATCGGAGGGGTAGTAGGTGGTGTGAGCGATGGTGATTTGATGATTCGGTAGATGTTGACAACTTCATTCTTAGCAATTGGTACATCAAGAGCCCTGGCAATTGACTCAACGTTGGCCATAAGGTGCTCTTTGTGCTTCATTGGAAGACCATGAATTTCAAGCGTAGTATGTAAAGCCGTTTGGTCATTTACATTCTGCGCATGCTCAAGCGCAACCACTTTAGCCTTAAGGTCTTTAGTTTCCGTTTGAACAGTACAAATTTCCTCAATTTGTACTTTAGAGCCGGCTTCAAGCGTATCAATACGACGAGTGTTATTGGAGAAGTCAGTCTTTATTTCCAAAAGGGTAGAGTTTAACTTCTCATTAAAATCCTGTTGTCGGGTTTCGAATTCACTGAATCTCGTTAAAATCTCACTTTGGGCCTCCAAAGGGTACGGAATTTTCATTTTCGACGTCACGAGAATCACTAATCTCATAATTGGCAGCAGGGTTGGTATCAACTGCCGCAGAGATGGCACTAGTAGTCGAAAAACTACATCCCTTGCAGACATAATCAATCTGCCCTTTTTTAAGTAGATCATAAGTTTTTTTTGCGATACCAATATTAGCACAGGTCAAATCGAAGAGATTGCCACACTTTACACAGGCTATAACTTCAGGACCACCTCTTGAAATCACTACGTTGCACTCCGGACACACTCCCATGGTATCGTAATTGAAACGTAATAAAAATAACTTTTTGAAGAAGCTTGCACCGATTAGAAACAATCGAACGAATTAACAAAAAGTTAAAAGTCACAAACAATCCGGCCATAAGCACTTTTACGACATACCAACTTTATATACAGAAAAATCTGAGATACTCAAGGAATCTCAGAAAACTGAAGTCCTTCCTCAAAATCTGTCCACGGAATTTTTTTTTTATCGTGAATTTGATTCCACCTACTACGAACCGCCTCGACTGCCTTTTCTTTTGGCACATTTGTGAAAAGGGAAACCACGTCCAGTGTTGCAAAGACGTAATTTTCCGGAATCCTGACATTCCTCATTTTTTTCACCAAATCGAAGCTGTTAAGCACTCTCGATTTTCAATTAAATCCGACATCTTTTAAAAGAGCAGTAAAGATGTCACTGAACAACGTCCGTAAAATATCTCAAATCCTTGAAAATTCCATTAAATTGCTGAAATCAGTTGAAAATGCCTTGAAATATTTTAAAATACATTAAAATATTTCAAATCCTTTGAAATTACTTGGCATCTTATAAAATACCCGAAAGTATTTTAAGTCCTTTAAAATATTTTGATATCCCTTGATATTTTTTAAAGCTCTTGAAAATTCCTGGAAAATAAAAAAATACCCCAAAATATTTGAAATCCTTTGAAATATTTTGAAATCCTTTTAGAATTTTTTAAGCTCTTGGACATTCCTTGGAATTTTAAAAAATACCCTAAACAATACAAAAAGAGTCGCATGGAATTTCGAAACAAATCTGCAGAATGTCGTATAAAATTTTTTAATATAATGGAAAAAAGCAGTATCAGACACTGAATGGCTGAAATAATACCTTTCTTTGTTGAAGAATATCGAGTACATATCTCGGATTGATTTTCTTTTTTAATTTAGAAACTTAGGATAGAACCTACTAAAAACGACATCTTCCAGACTAATAGGTAAAATTTATTTGAAAAATTACGAATCGATTACGTTTCGAAAACCCAGCTGGTTTCCCTCATCAGATCTGCATACAAAATGATTAAAATTATAAAAACAAAGCAATATAATTTAATTTCTAGCACTACCCATAAAATTTATACTTTTTTAAAAATATATGGAACTCACACATAAAGAAATTCACACGGAAGTTTTAAAACTGTTTTAAGGTATTTCTCCTCTTATATTTTGATACTTTTTGTTATTAAATTATATTGCTTCGTTTTTATAATTTTAATCATTTTTTATGCAGATCTGATGAGGGAAACTAGCTGGGTTTTCGAAACGTAATCGATTCGTAATTTTTCAAATAAATTTTAACTATTAGTCTGGAAGATGTCGTTTTTATTAGGTTCTATCCTAAGTTTCTAAATTATAAATTTCCCAGACGTGAAAAAAGAAAATTTTATTCTTCTTATATATTGATTGATTTTCAAATATTCTTTGCACAATTAGATTAAACTTTAAAGTTAAAACAATTTTTAGCAATAGTTATTCAGATTGAGGGATTCCAAATCTGGCTTTAAAACATTTTTTTCTGAACTGTTAGTCAACTTGGATTATTTTCAAATGAGAGAAGTTTATAACTTACATTAACTTACATCAATTTGAGACTCTATAATTTAAATATGTTATTATTCATTTTTCAATAAATGTATGTGAAATTAATTTATTTAAAAATGTCCAGCTGTTAAGGCTTGCAATTTGGAAAAACTAAAACTTTGAATATGAATTCACGCAATTAGAAATTGTTCAATTTCAAACGCTATTAATCTAAAACTTTCTAATTATAAAGCTTTAATGAAGAATTATTCAATTTTTATTGTTCTCAATAAAAAGGTACAATTTCATCTGTTTTTGAGTTTAAACCAAATATAGTGAGTTTCCTGGAAAATTAGGAAATAGTCGATTAGTCACATTTTCCTTTAAAAAGTCGGTTTTTTTCAAAAGAGTCGAAAAAGGTCGTAAAATTCGCAAGATCCGAGCCTTTCAAGTTTCAAATGAGTTTAGAAAAATGAAAGGGGAACAAATTCATTGCTTTAAGTAGAATTGAGTGAATTTAGAATTCAAGTGGATTCAACAAAAATTTTAAGAACTCAGGAATAGTTAAGAAGAAATCAGGGGGAATTCCAGATTAATTCAAATGAATTGGAAAAAATATTGGAAAATCTCTTCAAATCTTTGAAACCTCCCTCAGTCTTCGCGAATAAATTTTTTGAAATCCATTAAAATATAATAAAATCCCCTGAAATTCTATGCAATTTTATGAAATTCTGGACAAATTATTAAAATACCTTGAGAGTTTTTGAAATCCTATAAAATCATTAAAATTTTCGGAAATCTTATAAAATCCCTTGTAATCTTTTAAAATATCTTAAAACCTTATATGTCCCGTAAAATCGCTTCGTATCTTCTGAAATTCGAAAAAATTCTTCACAACTGCACGCAAATTTGTTCAAATCCCTCAAAATCATTTAAAATCTTTGGAAAACTCTTGAAATTCTTAAATACCGACCTGAAAAATCCCCGAGTGGCAATTTTCAATTAAATCTTTTTTATTTTTACAAGTTCGATCCGTCATATTGCATCCGCCATTTTAAATTTTGACTTTGAATTTTAATTCAGCGACCCAAAAACACTTATATACGACGAATAGTCAAATTTACTTAGGTGAAAATCATTCATGCCATAAAGGTTTAAAATAGAAAATTCAATTACATTTTTATTAGAAACAGGAAGTTCTCGGCTAAGTTAAAGCCCGGATTTGGATTTGGCATGACAAAATCTATTGGACAATATGTGTAGCATATTAAAGATTTTATCTGAGCATCCATGGTTTCAATAATACAAATTTTTGTCAAAAATCTCAAATTTAACCTAGATTTTCAAGGTTAAAAATATTTTTTGAAAGCTTTTCCATACTTTTCCTCTATTCTGTAGTTATTCATCTGTAAATCCCAAAAACATTAATCCTTTTAGGTCATTCGTATCAAAATTTCTACGATTTTCTCACGGACTTTTTCACTTTAGCCCACTGTACGGCCTTGACCTTGATCCATACACCAAAAAAGGGCAAGGAAGAAGGGGATGAATGACAGGGAGAGAAAAGAGAAAAAAGGGAGAAGGAGTAACCCCGCAAGCTATTTGTGAAAAAGTATTTGCTCTCAGCTCACAATTTTTAATTATTGATTTATTTATTACAGCTGTTTGTCATTTCATTTCTGATTGATACTGTAGTTCTTCGCGATAGTCTGTTGAGACCTGATTTTTCTTTGCAAAAATAAAATTTTCAAATTAGATCAATATAATTTCCTTAATGCGATTTTGGAATAAATTTGACACGTGCAAGGTGGCTCAGAACGTGTATGCGTGAAGTCTCGTTAAATCAACTATGAGACCGTTATTGTTGTGTTTATTATCTCCTTTTAGTAAATGCCTTAAAGACTCGTTAGCCAAGGATATAGGATTCGGTCATTTTAGGTATTATCATAAACACAGCTATGACTCGACTACAACCCGAGACAATACGCGCCCTGATACGGTTGTTGTGGAATTTACTTTCAGCGCCGATGCGGGTTACCGATCTTGGCGATAAAAACTCGCAATGAAGTAAATCGCGAATATTTGAGGCAAAAAATTCGTTCGATATGAAATTTGCATTGCTGCCAAGAATGATTAAAGCGTGGACCGGACAGTCTTCAATTCTTACACTAAGTCCCAAGTCCCGTTATTATCCATTCTTGTAGCATGACATCTTTTTTGAATATTAGCGATTTTTTTATCTTTGAGAAGAGGAAGCGTTATCGCTTCAGTAGCGTGGTCATTCTTGTCTCGATAAGTTAGAAGGAAAAAAATCTTTCATTGACAAAAAGGTGCTCAGTAGGATCTCGTGGGTGAAAGCCCTCTATCTCAATGGGATAGAATGGAAAGATGTCTTTCATCATGGCATTCATCAATGAAATGGTGATCCTACTTCTCAGGATCGCCGTTTTCCCTACTTACAGCTATCAAAACAAAACAAGAATAAGCACTCCTAATGAGCAGAAATAAAAATAAATTAAATTTACGTTCAACGTCGGTATTTGCGACGTGAAAATTAGTTATCAATGAGATTGCTAGATTGCCGTTCATTTCTAGCAATCTCGTGTATGCACAAATACTTATTTTAGAGTTTCGATTCATATATTTGGAATAAGGAGTCCCAAGTTTCTGACTCTTAAGTTTAGGATTTTATTTACGATTTTCATAATCAATCTCTCTGCATTTGTATGCATACCATTAAGCCATTTCCCTTTCAGGGTAGGCGTGACACTACCCGATTCGGGTAGTGTTTCTAGGTGGATAGTTTTCTTGTAGTTATAAATAACTACAAGTTTGGGCTCACCACGCCCATAATATGCCAACATCACACAGTATTCTCGAATGGTCACCCATCCAAGTACTAAGTGCGCCCAACTCTGCTTAACTTCAGTGATCTGACGAGAACTGGTTTTTTCAGCGTGGCATGGCCGTTGGCCATTTTAGAAAATGACTCGAGTATGAGGCGAGTGGCAACAATCATAACCGAGAAGATTGCAAGAGGGCAGAATTTCTATTTTGACCCGAAAGAGGAGATTAATTTCCCTTTTTCAAGCTAGCTGCTATTTGATCACGAGATGTCGCGATTTTTGTGACTAACTAAGATAGGAGAGCGAGTAGAAGATTCCACAGTCTCTCACAGTTCACTCGCTTTCCTATTCAATTATTTTTTTTGTGAACACTCTGATTTGTTTGGAATCCCAAAAGAATAGAGAGGAAGGAAACTTTGTGAAGAAAAGTATGTCCGTGAGCCCTACCTATAAGAGAACCACAGTTCTCGGCTCGAATTAGACAAGTGATTTTTCTTGCGGCGCGTTTTCCCAAAAGTGGTACTGCGATATTTCCTCCACGGGAATCGTCCCCACTTTTTGTCACGAAGCGTTTCTTGCGCCTTTTTTGAATTGTGGATAGCGATTTAAGGCTGTCAAGATTTTCGCTTACTATCCTGTCGTTAATTGCTTGCCGATATTTTACTGACGCGCGATATATTATCTGAGGCAGTTAAAGCGTCTCACGCTATACATGCCTCGAAAAACAAACATCGTGCATGCGTTAAAAAAAATATTATTCTATAGTAAGTTATATCTGTTATGTTAAACTCACGCAAAAATTGAAATTTTTGTAAAAAATTCGTATTATATTCCTCTACACATCTGTAGTTTTTAAGTCCAATAGTAACAAGCGTTTTGATGCTACAATCAAAAGTGTAGCAATTGTACTCGTTTTATCTAGGCTGCACATGCAAAAGGTAATGTTTACAATTAACAATATTTACCTTCACAGACCCAAAATCGAATTTAAAATTGCAAGATCGTTGTATTTAATCTTCTCTATATATTGTAAAAATTTTAGGGAATTTTTGAGAAAAATGTGGTTTCACAAACTTGTAAATCCGGCATGAAGTTCACGAGGGTTGAAACTTGTAGCAAGAGTTGCAAGACCGCAAAGCTTGCCATATAAATTAGGAATGGTAATGAAAGCTCTGGCTATCATACTAAACATTCTTATTGTTTCTTAATTATCAATATTTTTCAATAATTATTTGCCAATTATCAGCTAATTTTGACGAACTAGGCTCTAAAGAATTAATTGTTTAATGTAGAAGTTAATGTTATTATTAAATAATATAATAAATATATTCATTTTAAAAACTAAATTAGAAATAATAATGTTAATGGTATCGGTTAAACCGACTTTTAATTTTTTTATATGTGCGGTACTTTCTCCATATATATTCGCTCCCAACGCTAATGCATTTGGGATGGAAAAGTGTGTAACCTTGTCCGGAATAGTTGGAGGGGATTACCCATGACTGCCCTAATAGCACGGTACGTTCCTAGAACATCCCTCGACGTTCTGCAGGCACCTTCAGAACGTTCAAGCGTAACGTTCCAGGCACATTCCCGGCACGTGTAAAATGCCCACCCTTTTGGAACGTTCCAGGAATGTTCCAAAGAGGACTTACCGTTATTGTTATTATTATCAATAAATATCGCGTAAACCGTAACGATATTTGTTGTTAAAAATAACAATAACGGTAAGCCGCTTCAGATGCCAGTGAGACGTTCCTGGAATGTTCCTAAGGGCGGACATTTTACACGTCCCGGGAACGTGCCTGCGGAACGTTCCGTGCTATTAGCGTGGTGAGTGAAATATCTGCGAGAAATCGAGAATTAGAAGCAATCGTTCTCGCTCTCTCGCATGATGAAGTATGGGTTCTTTGCAACAGAGGTGAGTCTGCTGTTAGAACATTGGATTTTTGACTTTCCTGGATAAGACATACCAGTGCGTAAAATGCCTGAATTCTGACTAGGATAACAATACAAAAAACTGCCACAAATGCTTGAGAGATGCTCATGCTATTTTACTCGGATAGTTTTCTCCGTGTACCTTAATCTGCTTCCGTTCCTTTCGAGTAAGATCGTATAGAACTTCTCCTAGGAGCTAATGTAGAGATAATTCAAGGAGGTTCAAAAGGGGGACTTGTCGGTTCTGCTCCTGCACAACTCACCATTTTTGTATGGATGCTTGTAGGTCCTATGTCAAAGGATACACGTTCTGAAAATATTTAAGTTTCACATTGTTGCCAAGTCATAAACCTATTATCCGCAAATTTCAGAATTTTGGGAGTTTCCAGAAATTCCAAAACAAAACCATCTAACTTTAGGTGAGCAAAAGTTTGAATCGTTTGGACAGCTGTTTCAAAATGGTACCAGCCTTAATTTACATTTATTACCTGGTACAACGTCAAAAGTAGATTTAGCCATCATTTTAATGCGGTGGCGTCTACCTCGCATTGCATTCAAGGCTGATACTGCAAAAAAGTATCGTCAAATTCTTGTCAGTAAAAATTATGTTAATTATTACCAACGCATATTATTTCGATTAAATCAAAATCAAGATCTTCATAAATATCTTTTATAAACGGTAACTTATGGAAAACCTTCAGCTCCTTTTCAAGCAATCAGAGTGCTCAAGCAACTCTCCATTTAGGAGAAACCTCGATTTCCGATTGGGGCTAAAATTTTACGTTACAATTTTTACATCGATGATATTTTACTTAGAGCTGATGATCCTGATTCTATTTTAGAAGCAAGAAAACAATCGATTAAAATTCTCAATGCTGGGGAGATCTCTCTAAATAAATGGATCTAAGAAATCTACACTACTCCATCATCCTGAGTAATCTCTAAAGAAGTTTTTTACAGAAGACTTTGCAACAACGGCACTCATTAGAATCGTAGCTTTATCATAGGATCCTAACAAGGATTCATTATACCCTTTAAGGAGATCTTCCCGAAAAGGGAGGACTGACATGATGAACAGAGGAGAAGCAAGTTATTCAAGCTGAAATCATGGCCATTATGACCTGCCTAGAGAAGATTCGTTAATATGGGTTTGTTAAACACTACATTTACGTATGATCCGAAAGTTAAGCTGCTTTAAGAGCTCTCCAATCAGAAGAGTTTACATCCAGGCTTGTCTGGAGTGGCCTACAAGAGCTTCTCGAAGTGTCCGGTTGGTCACATGCTTCACATTTAGATTTTGAGACAGCTAGCTCAGAAGCTCATTCAAAAATGACTGTACATAATATGCTTACAGTTAAACATCAACTGGATCTCTGTTCAAAATATTCGTCATGTCCCAAACTCATATGAATCACAGTTAAATGTCTTCGTTTTATTCGTTCAATACAAATAAACCTCAAGGAAAAAATTATTCAAAATGCAACAAGATTTTCAGAAGCTTTAACCAAAAAACTTCCTAATATCTCGATTGAGGAGATATATTATGTGTCTAGGTCGCGTAAAATCTGGATTTAAATCTGCCAGAAAGAATTGTTCTCAGCTGAAATTGATAGACTTTCAAACAAGAATGAAATTCATGACGAAATATCGTTCATAAAATGAAGGCCATTTGACCCGTACTCTAGAAAAACCACCTGAGTCGACTTAGGTTTTGGCACAAAATTGTAAAAGAGACTTTTCAAAATCTGTTTTTACAAACCTGAATTCATTTGAAAAACATTTAATGTTTACATTACGAATATGCACTCTCGGACAATAAAATAAAAGCATAAAATGTAATATTTTAAACCGTATAAGACAGTTAACAAATAATAATGTTAAAGTCGACTTAGGTGGGGCTTTCCGGTGACAGCCTTATTTTTGTGTTAATATGAGACACGGCCACACATTTTGAATTATTACTTATCAATATTTCTTTTTATGCCATACTTTAAAAATGACTTTCACTACCATCTCATCCCAGACCAAACTTTTATTTTATTATTGAAATCATACATTACGTCAGCGATGCGAAGAAGTTAGAACGCGGCGTACGCGTCCCGGGAAACCGGAATGGTGGGGCGCGGCATGACTCAAACCGGGGAGCACAACATAAAATTTAATAATGCATGTTTATACAATAAATTAAGAAATTGCTCCGAAATTCGACAAAATAACTGTTACAATGTCAAAGATGTTGAAAACTAGTGACTCAGAAAAACAAACAAAGTCGACCTAGGTGATTTTTCTATAGAACGGCTCATTTCCTAATCCAGATTGAATTTTTCGTGTGGTTGCAGGCCTCGAAAATTCTCCACTAACTTATTCTGAAAAACACCCTGTCCTTCTGGGTAAGCATCCAATCACTAAAATTATAATCAGTCATGCACATTCGCGATCATTGCACGGTGGTACTCAATTAACCACTCGAGTTCTTCTTCAAGAGTGTTGGATTCTCAAAGCTCGATATTTAATTAGGAAACACATGCCAGATTGTGAAATATGCCCAAGATTTCGAAAAGCTGCAATGACACAATTGCAACTAAATGTGCAACTTCAAAAGCATACATTTGTATATTTATATGATTGACAGCACGCGCTATCCACATTGAATTAATATCAGATTACTCTTCAAACGCCTTCGTAGCAGTACTAAAAGTACTAAATTCACCCAAAAGTTATGTACAGTGACAAAGGGACAACTTTCAAGGTGCTGATAAGGAACTTAAAAGAAATGTTCAGAAGGTACTCTCTGATCCCGAACTTCACGATATATTCACTATGAATGGAATTGAAGGGAAATTCATTCCACCTAATGCCACCCATTTTGAAGACATTTGGGGAAGCGGGTGTAAAGAGTTGTAAACATAATCCTCGACGTATAAAGGGATACCAAAGACTCATCTTTGAAGAGCACAACACTTTGCTTTATCAAATTGAAGAGTGCCTAAATTCGCGACCGTTAACGCCTCTAAATTCTGACCTAAATGAATATACACCAATCACTCCAGGACACCTTTTAATACGTTGCCCTACAACAGTCTTGCCTCAACCTTTATTGCTAGACTTGAAAGAAAATCATCTCGATCGCTGTCAATTCATCCAGCAAAGAGTGAAACAGTTTTGAAAACTGTGGTCCACAAACTACTTGAATATATTACAACAAATAAAATGGTCAAAATTGTAGCCAGAAATAAGTTAAATATATTATACTAATAAAAAATGAAAATCTCCCTCCCGCAAAATCAGTTTGGGGTTGAGTTATAGCCTATTATCTAGGAAAATATGGTAAAATTCGTATTACCACAACTGGAATGGCTCAGTCAACTTATACTCGTCCTATCACAAAATTGTGTCCTCTCCGCGTTCAACGAGAAAGAAGAAATGAAAAAGAAGGCTGAATATGAATGATCGCCAAAAATATTGTATCTCGTTATATGATCATAATGAGTATAAAATTTATCCGTATATCCATATAAATACTATAATATTCTGTACAAAAGTATGTCAAATTAATTCACTCCTTTATCTACGCTATAAATTCTTATTTTATATGTTTCAATCGCATACCTAATTATTTAGAGCTTAATTTACCTTGGATTGTAAACAAATAAAATTTCGACTCATGTATACCATTAAGCCATTTCCCTTTCAGGGTAGGCGTGACACTACCCGATTCGGGTAGTGTTTCTAGGTGGATAGTTTTTTTGTAGTTATAAATAACTACAAGTTTGGGCTCATCACACCCATAATATGCCAACAGCACACAGTATTCTCGAATGGTCACCCATCCAAGTACTAACCGCGCCCAACGCTGCTTAACTTCAGTGATCTGACGAGAACTGGTTTTTTCAGCGTGGCATGACCGTTGGCATATGTCATTAAGGAGGGCGGTATGTTAAAGCGTCTCTGTTTCATCACTTATTCTATTTTGAAACTGAAACTTTAATTAATGTCAGAAAATCTTTGCTCGAATACGACTGAAAAAATTTTGTTAACCTCAGTTAACCTCAGGTAGACGAGGCTCTGATTGATCGATGGTCAGGTCAGTCTTCAACCTAATGTCAGAGCGTCGCGAGTAAAATTACTATATTATTCACAATTCTTTAATGTTATCAATTTTATTTACCGCAGTTTAAATTTATTTAAATAATTATAAAAAGTTGTTGCCGCCGCCGCTGTTTCAGGAATTCAGAGAAGGCTTCCAAAGCCTCTGACGAGGTCCTCAAGAGCCTCCTACGGAGGCCTCCATATCCTCATATGAGGGCCTCCAGAGTCTTCCATGAGGCCTTTCAGAGCGTCCCTTTTCCATTTATCCCTATTCATCCCTGCATGTTACCCTCTCCCTTTCCATTAATAGCTTTTTCATTTATCCCTATCGAGACCCAACCTAAACGTATTTTAATTATTGTATTTTATTTTGTTCCAGTTTAATTCATTTAAAATATCATTTTTTATGTATGATAGCGTAGCGCAGGGGTCTCCAAACGTAGATCCTGTATCTACTTGGGATCCCAGGCCAGTAGGTCGGATCTACTCTGCTCTGACCCAGAACTGTCAAAATCCTTTACCTGATTCGAGCCGTTTGGAACCCTTTAAAAAAAAGGGTCTTCCATGTTCAAATTTCAGAACTGAGCCCTTCCAACAGGGATTTTTTCCCGAAAGGTCATAAATTTTCTCTCCGTTTCCCTTCGAAAAAAAATGGTAGATCTTGAAAAAGGTCGTGCGATCCTGGGTCACGCTGCACCTGTGGATTGTGGAGACCCCTGGCGTAGCGTGTAGCACGGCGAAACCCTCCTTGTATTTAAATATAGTGATTTTGTATTAAATTAAAATCACCTGTGTTTTAATTACTTTCTCCTCAGTTCACTTGTTAATATTCTTAACAGTATGAAAATATTAATTTTCTGAAACGGGAGACAAGAGCCCGGATATGTAAGCACGCCGCACAGTGGGATGAAATCAAAAAACGAGGTTCAAAATAACTTGTAGCTGGCAATTCTGAACCGATTTTGGATTTTTTTTTCAGAAAAATTCAGCATTTAATTTTGAAGAGATTTATGTGGCCTGATTTTTGAATTTTTGTTTGTTTAAACTTTTATGCTAATGCAAAGAGTGAATAAAAAGTCGACTTTTTCGTTTTTTTTGTTTATATTCGTGAACAAATTTTTTCCATGATCAGCATTCCCAGACTTTATGCACGGGGGTAGTTGAAAGCAAAAAAAAATTATGACATTGTTAAGTTGATTGTTATGAACAAATTAACTTAACAAATAGTCTACACTATGGATTCTTCGTTTGCAAAGTAAATTTTTGCGTTTAAATTACTTGCTTTCATCGAAAAAATAATATTCGATCGTGAAAATTTGACATCCAATATTTTTTAATAATTTTATAAACAAATTATATAAACAAAAGCCTAGTGTGGACATTTAAAGGCA
>CAKNYM010050127.1:72811-163799 GCA_932195095.1 Andricus curvator | reverse complement strand
AATATCAATAAAAAGTAGATTAAAAAAAGGCCGCTTGAAATAATTTTCTTATACTATGACGGGCTTCAAATGATTTAGAATAATTGAGGCTAAACAAATTTAAGCTAGAAAAATTCAAAAACCTTAAGTGGCTGATTAAATAAACGAAGAAAAACGTAAAATTTCGATCTCAAAAGTGAGTGCATCACGGTTCTTGTTTGTTGCATAAAATTATTCTATAATTAGACTATATCCTGCATATCCTTAACTTAGCCGTAATTTCTCTAACAAAAGATCCAACACCACTTGTTACTTACTACTTTTTTATGGCCACTTGTGTTATAACACATGTATGTTTTCTTACTATCTTTTTGCATTTCAATGCACAATATCGTTTTCTATTAGCAATCTACTTTATAATAGCTGTATAAGCGATCAGTGTTCGAAATGTATACGGTATCATGTATATAATATTCGCACTGTCTATTCATGTGAAATTTATTTTTTATCCCTGCTAAATAAAAATCTGCTTTATTCTACATTTTCGAATCTCTTTCAAGGAAAAAGTATTTGTTTATTTATTTCTTCCGAATCTGCCAGCGACTCGTGATGCTTGGAATGCTTGTCTCCTTTGTCTCAGTTATGACACTTTATCGTTTCCTTTTTCATTATTTTTCCCTTCAAACTACGATCCTGTCTATACTAATACCTCTGGATAAAATAGGAGCAAGGAAAATACGTCAAGGTACAATATGCGAGTGACCTGGCAATCCTGAGGGAGGTAAATTCTCAAATTTAAAAAAAAAGCTTTTTGGTACGAAAACATGCACATTGAATTACGGGAGATAAAAAAAAAAAGAAAGTAGGGAAGACCTCCCTACAGTGGATAACTTCCTACAGTGGACATTTGTAAATAAAAGCGAAATGCCTAAAGTAAACCTAATTTTCGCATTTTGTATGATTTTAGTTTATAAAAATGCATCATAAAACGGAATTTTATGTTATACTTAATTATAATAAAAGAAATAAGTATAAAAAACTGTTTTTCACATGATTAAGAAACTTTGTCCTCAACTTTAGTCATTTTTTCCAAGTAAGTACAATTTTTCAGAGTGATTTTGTTTAATGATATATGTTCCTTGGTCATTAAACTATAATATTTTGGACCGTAGAATCTTACGTTCTACGTAAGAAAATTATTACAAATATATTCCTGGAGGCTCTCATTTTCCTACTATGGATACCAGCGTCATCCCTACAGTGGATTTTTAGTGAAAAGTTTTAGATATAATTTACACTCATAGGTTGGTACTAAACTAGCAGAAGACAGAATCAGCTGATACCTTGAACTTGAACATAGGTATAGTAGATACCAAAGATACTTTGTAGATACTTAGCTACAGCGTAGCGTGTGCAAAAAAATTTGTTTTGAAATAAAATTGTGGAAAATTTGTTTTGAAATACTTTTTTTTAAACTAATGAACATAGTAAACTTGTCGCACACCAAATTTGATGTTTTTGTAACAATTTAAGCAAAATTTAAGTGTTTAAATAGTCTCCAACTTTTTACTTTTATAGGGGACATTTTCTGTATATCCTGAATACATTTTTACATCCCATCTTAATTTTTTTTTCAACATTTTAAGATCCACACATTTCTATTGTCTTTACAATCATCAGTAAATATTAAGCGCATTAAACTCTTCATTTTTAATTATTTTATCGCTCAACTTGAACAGCTTTTAAAATGAGTGATTTTAAATTTCTCGCAAGTAGACATAAACTCACCATGCACAATTTCTATATATGTATTTTCTAGGTACTTTTGACACAGCAAGATTGGTGGAAATCCTAACCTCACCTGACCCGTCCACTGAAAGACGTGTTGTAAAATATGAGCGACATAAATGACATTATATTTTTGCTAATTTTATCCGAAATCGAAATTATATTATTTTTCTGTTTGTTCTGACAGTAGCATCGGTATAAAATATTATTTAGGAGTACGTATAAAAACATCTTTCCATGCTGATTCGCGGTGTAGAATCGAATGTCCACTGTAGGCCTAACCTGCCATCAATGGATAAAATTTTACCACCTCAAAATAATATCAATAGCATTTTATTTGCTAACGAATTGATTTTTACTGATATCTCATCACATAGGTGAATATATCAGCTTCATTTGTATCATAACAGCTCTTTAATATATATCCTACTTTGTGTTTACTGAAATCTACCAATTTTTGCTATCCACTGTAGGGAGGTCTCCCCTATGTGAATTTGACGAAAAGATCAGAGGTATGTAAATTTAATTTAGAAATCAACCCCGAGCAGAAGATTCAATGATATGCTAATGAACTTGACCTTAATGTCGTCCCACTCAACTCTCCTCTAAATAAATCGTGATCATAAGTCTAGAGCTGCCCCATTCTTGAACAAATTCATATTCACTTAAATATTTGTTTTGTTTAATCAATTTTGTTCTGCAATAAATGTCCAAAATTGATCTTTTTGTAATTAACGTGGTGATTTGTCATTGTTAATATCAAAATTTTATGTTACATTTTGGTCAAAATGAGATAAAATCGCCTAATTTTTTTTTCTAAATTTGGTTGAATGTATAGCTTATCTTTATGTATTCAAATTTTAAACAAATTCTTCAAATAATTGGTATTTGCGCAAAGTTTTGCAGGCAGATAAGTATTAGTCCCCTGGAAGCTGAAAGTAAGTTTTTTTTATCAATTTTTTTAAAATTGTCTGTGATAAATATAAAGGTAATTATCTGAAAAGATATTAATTATTTTTTCTATAATTCGCGAAAAAGTGCCAGTTTTTCCACCTGTTTTTGGTGTAAAAAGTGATCGATTTTTGGTCGATGACGTGGCGCATGCGCAGTGCCGACCTTTCCGGGCAACAGTGACAAAAGTGGACAGATGCAGTGGAAAAAGTAAATGGACAGTGATAAAAGTGAGGCACAGTGACAAAAGTAAATGTTATTTCGGGTGGGTTCGTGCTGCCTCGGGTGTACTCGTGCATCGTGCGCAGCCAACTTCATTCTATTTTCCGACTGTCGTCCCTAACCTAAAATCAATTTCCTGAAAAGTCTCGAGTTGTGTATTTTGTATGTACTTTTGTCACTTGGCAAAAGCAAAAAAACACCGTCAGTTTCTCCGAAAATACTGTGCTTGGTGTTTTTTCACGAAAAATCGGAAATTTTGAAGCCCTCAACTTTATGGGCCAACTATTCAATTGTGAGAACCAGCTTATTATTACTGCCATATTATTGCCATGGTTTTGATAATTGCCATTGTCATTGTTGCGTCAATCGACAAAAAATCGCCTTCTTTTTACACAAAAAACAGGTAAACAAAAACTAGCACTTTTGCACAAATTATAGAAAAAGTATCGTGTCCCACACATTGAAAAAGCGACGATTTAAAACTCGTGTGATAGCCACCCTCGCTCCGCTCGGGTAGCTAACTTCACACTCGTTTTAAATCTCTCGCTTTTTCAACTTGTAGCACAATATACTATTAAGAATTCGTATAACATTCAAATATTTAGCAATGAGCTACACACTTAACCAAATTCTTAAACGAAAATCAGATTTTTTGATCTCATTCCAATAAAAATGTACATTGAAAATTATTACATTACTTACGGAAAAAAATGTCAAAACATTTATTTTAGAAGAAAATTATTCAAGCAAATAAACTTTATTTTACAAAATACGAATTTTTTACTTTTTTCAAGGAAAAGTTACAAGATAATAATAATTAATTGTTTAAACAATTAGTAAATTCCTAAAATGAAGATCAGTTTTCCTATAAATGAGATTATTTTCCGATTAAACGCAAAAAAAGGTCTTTTCAATGAGGTAGTAGAAAAGAAAATTATTTAAATGAATTACACTTGTTTAAGAAATTCATAATTAGTTTTAAAATGTCTAAAAATATTTCACTTATTAAATACAAATAATTTATAGCAAAAAAAGTAAAAATAGAGCTCATATGTATTAATTTTTCAAAAAATGGTCAATTTCACTTTTCTGGGGCAGTTTCGGGACTGTAAAAGGGAGGAGGGACGTCAAAATTTAAAAAAAATTAGCGAAAATTATTTGCTGGTGACTCCGCAACAAATTCTAATAATCTCCAGCAAGCTAAGTTTAAGCGGGTCCCTACCTTTTTGAGTTTTGAACAATCGATTTTTTTCATTATATTTTCTAAGAGTATAACATTTCAAAAGTATTCTCTGCAAATTTCATAAAGATACGAGCAAGATTTACGGAAATATACCATTTAAAGTGAAGCGGCTTTGAGCGTGAACACCCAGCCGTGCATACGTCGAATTTACTCGTGGGGTTGAAAGATCTTTTTTTGACTTCAAAAGTCCGTCATTTCATAAAAAAATAAATATTTTCACATCTAGTTTCGTTCACTCCCTGGCAAAAAACGGTCTACCAACGAATGCCGTTGAATTTTTAGATTTCAGATGACCCAGACTTGAGCCACTTCACTCACCGCAAAACGCCTTTTTTATCCCTCGTATATTGGTTGTAACGCGCTTGTTTATCACTTTTTTATCATGAAGAAATTATTGTAACCTCTTGAATTATGTGGTAATTGAATGTTTACATCTTAGTTACACTGTTATCCCACAGCGTGCCTGTTCAAAATGAAAGAAATCATTGCATAAATAATATCCAATATTAATACGATTTTTCCAATTGAATTAGTGAAATGAATGAATAATATGATTATATTTCATTTTTCAATTAAAATATTACTCTAATGATATTAGTTTAATATCAGTATACTTAAAAATATAATACAAAAATTGAGAAAAAATTACTCGTTTAGCTTAGAAGTGTGACGTAATAAGGTATCTCTAGTGAAAACCAAACTTGGGAATAGTCTTGCCGAAACACCACAAATGAAATTATTGATATCATTCGTGTTTATAAATACTTGTCAGGGCCTTTTCAGTGCCCCTTTTTCAATGGGACTGAATAAAGCTATTTCTGCAAGACCCTTGGGACTACGTGGGTTGTCCAAGAGCCGTTGAAAGATTTTTTCTTACAATCCATATGAATTACTTGATAATTTTAAAGCCATTTTTCGAAACTGGCTAGAAAGCTCCTCTTACAGCCTGGACTAATAAATCACATGATAACATACCGTGACCAGTGTGTTATAGGCCTTGCTTATGAAGTAAAATACATGAAGTTTGTAAATATTTATCTATTTTTATGTAAATAACTTGCAATCACACTACATTCGTAGCAGCGATGCCTATCTACAGGTTTCGCAATATTGTCTTCTCATTGTTTCAATAGATTAAAGAACGTGACACAAACGAGTTTTTTATTAACGTTTCTTATTTGTCAAAAAAACAACAGAACTCAAAATACTTAAAAATCAGAGAATATCTTCTGCAAAAAATTGCCAAATCTCAAAAAATTCGAACAAGTTTTAACAAAAAAGTTTGAACATCTAAACAAGTTCTACAAAAAAATACTCCTTGCTTTTCTGTGATATCTTGCAGCGTTGATAAGACAAATTTTGAAAATTATATTTTCAGAAAAAAATTCTCGTGACTTCAAAAATGGTTTATTCCTAATAAAGCTGATGGGATGCATTCCTTAAGCAGAAATTTTTAAAAAATATTGCAAAAAATAAGGGGTTTTCTGAAAATCTTCTTGTTATATTTCAAAATTCGAAGAAAAAAGAAAACAACATTTTCTGAAAAACCTTACCTATTTTATTTTTTGCAATGTGTTTGAAAAACTTTTGAATCAGGTCGAAAAATAAACACATTTAAAGATAACATGTGTGATTTTCTGAAAAACTGATGTCAAGATTCAAATATCCGTAACTTCGTGCGCAATTTTTGTTTTCAATTTGGAAATATACGTGTCGCCTAATTTACTCTCAAGAAGAACATATTTCGTCGCTGTTAGATCCTGCGAATTAAACTGTAGAAGCAGAATAATTATAGTTTTGAAGAACTAGTTTTATTAAAAGAAACATAAATTCTATGGGAATTTTATGATTTAAAATTGATAATACGAAGTGTCTCCTTGTCCCGAAATACGGAATGAGTAGTGAAATAATTTTCATTTTCATTGACCAGTCTATCCCTTTTTTAACTACCCTGATTTTTTGGGACGGCTACATACAGCCTTAATAATAGTGTAAAACAAAGACAATCTATAGATTATTATAGTAACATCCTTTATTGAATTGCATCACTTAAAATATAATTTTTAAATTTGAAAACACTTCTAAATCAAAAAAAAAAAACTATCTAAGAAACAATCATTTTGGTGAAAAGAGAAAGGTATAAGAAAACTGAGGCCTGAAAAGACCCCTATGCTGGAAGCTTTTATTTTTTGCCCGATTTTCTTCGGTTAAGTAATTAAAATTAAAATTTTTATTACATTATAATACTGCAGGTACTCTAAACTACAAACTCAAAAAAAACTCTTATTTTTAGAAGAGAAATTCATTCCAAATTTAATATCTGTAATGAGTCCCTTATGAAATTGACGGAACTTCGCCATATGATTAATGTTTTTTTTAAATAAATAAATTCAACTAAATCATCGGCTAAATGGGGACAATTTTTGGCCATTCTCCATATGTCGATGGCCACCTTAAGAAATGGTGATACCGATTTTGTCGTTCATGCCCCATATGTCGATATGTATGAATATTAGGTTAGGCAGGTTATGTTAATGACAGTAATTATAATAATAGCAACATCATGTTTATTTTTCAAAAAGAAAACCTAAAAAAATGTCCTTATTTTTTACCTACATATCTCACTTTTCTCCACATTCAAAATTTCTTATTCAGGTATTCAGCAAATTATATTTTTACACTTTTAATTACTGTTTTCAAATATTATTAATAATACGATTATAAATCGGTTTCCACATTATGCATTTTTGAATTTTTGGGTTAGGCCATGCACTCGACAAATGGGTCTAGCACTCGAGCGATTGGGAAATGCAAGTCGAGAAAGGGTGCTTTTAACACATTTAATTTGTATCGTAATTTTTGATTCGTATTCTAAATGTTTGAAAGAAAATACATGCAGAAATGAAAGTTAAATAAACACACTGTCCAGTCAAATAATTTTTAATATTGTAGGAGTTTTCATTTATAAGAAATTGGATAGGAAAGTTTGAGGTTGACTATTTCCTCGAGAATTGGTTCCTTTACCCTATCAGTGGTTTGATTTTATACCATTAAGCCATTTCCCTTTCGGGGTAGGCGTGACACTACCCGATTCGGGTAGTGTTTCTAGGTTGATAACTTGTAGTAAATAACTACAAGTGTGGGCTCACCACACCCACGATGTGCCAACAGCACTCAGTTTTTCTCGAATGGTCACCCATCCAAGTGCTAACCGCGCCCAACGCTGCTTAACTTCAGTGATCTGACGAGAACTGGTTTTTTCAGCGTGGTATGGCTGTTGGCCATAATATGCAAAATAAGAACAATCACCATTTTTTCTCAATTTTGAAACCTACGCCTACGAAACTCTTACTTCAGGTCGCTTGCTTGAAAAGTATTATTTTGTTTTTGAATTACGTAGGCCATGGAGAATAGACATAAGGAGCCCAAAGTCCTGTACATTGACTTCACCAAAAACGAGCATTTTTCTGTCGGATGTACAATAACGCATCGAAATGCTAGATCTTCTCGAGCGCGGCGCTAGTGTGGTACGGGTAACGATGGCCGCCGTCATGGTCCGTGCAAATATAACCTGTGATATAACCCGAATCAAAAATACAAAATTCCTAAATGACTAAAACAATTTTTTAAGGCATTTAAAGGATATTGAAATGTAAAAACTGTTATATTCACGTGGAAGTCCGATATCAGTTCTGTGATGCGTATGCGTACAAGATTGAAAACTGATCAGTTATATCCTTATTGTTTTCCACGTTTGTGCAATAAATCTGAAGTACCTACCACGTCCATTGCAGGATCACTTCCATTACATAGAATCACCGATATTTCGAGATAAGTAAAATAAAATTTCTCCGTTTTAATAATAATTTACACATTTCTATTAAAATCACATTGGTAAATAATGTAAGATGTCAACATATACGGCGGCCATTTTTCTCCGTGCAATACTAGCGCCATAACTCGGGCAGTATTGTAACCCTTTTTATACGACAAAAATTTGCTTATTTTCGGTTACATTACTTTGGTCTCCTTATGTCTATTCTCCATGACGTAGGCATTTGTGTCTAATTTGAGTGAAGAATAAAAATATTATTCAGTGCCTGAGGTTTTGGTTCGATTGCTAAATTTGATTTGAATTAAATAAACCTGTAAAAACAGGGTTTTTAAATAAGAGTTTCACAGAGATAGTGTAAAGTAATTGTGCGAACAACACAATGGCTAACAAATTTATTTTCAAAACTCAACCGAATATACACTAGATAGCACTTGTTAGATACACTTAAAAATCGTCTGTGGGTGCCAGTTTCAACCCGAAACCGTCAGAATTCCGCCGAACCTATTCAATTTTTAAGTACATAGGTATATAAAAATTACATTTCTGTGCTCTGAAGGATGAGTTTTCCTGACATTAGAGTCCATTTGACAAAAAATTAAAATTTTTAGCACTCGTGTTTTACCCATAGAAAATTAAATCACACTACCTATAAAGCTTTTGGGTAGCTTAAGTGTTTTGAGCCAACTATAATTTTTTTCGTCGCTAAAAATTATGAAAATGTTGAAATAACACAAATTTTCCCGACCACCATAGTATAAAATATTGATGATTTTCATTTTTCTCTATTTACAGATGAAAGAGTGTGCACGCCAGCGGAAGAACCGGAGTTTTAAATTAGTTTGTAAGTTAGTTTTATGAGGTTGGATTGGAAAGCAGCTTCGTTTTGAATTTTCTTAATGAAGATTTATTATAACAAATGAGGAAGTTTATTTTTCTTTGAGGGTTAAGATAGTTACAGACCAATATGTCGAAGGTATTTTTGTTAGAGCTGGATTTTTGTAATAGTCTGCACGGGGCTATCCCGGTATATATCATCAGTCACGGACACATTTTTGCAATGCAATTGAGTGATCTAATAAGAGCAGTATGCTTAATTTGACATATTGGACAAAGCTTCATTTTTACCCCACGTTCCACGCACGATAGGTTGTAATAGTGTGCATGATGGGGAACGTACAGCTTAAGGTGAAATCTGAACCACCAGAACCTTGGCAAAAGTTCATAGAAAAATTTCCAGAGATACCGGGTCAAGGATCGAATTCCGGACCTCTAACCTCTAACGAGGCTCTAACACCGAGGCACCCAATTTAACATTTAGAAATCTTATATATAGAATGTACAAAAATTAGCATAAGAATTATTTCATATTTTGAGACGCTCCCATATTTCGAGTTTAATACGTAACTGCTTTTTTATCAAATATTTAATCACTTTTCAACAATATAACATTATAAATAATAATGCAAGAAACCTAGTAATTTCCAATCTGCTATTTGAGCTTATCGAGCTTATCCAGACCACTTTTCGCTGGTTAATTAAGGTATTATACGGATAAAATTATTTTCTGAATATTTTCTTCAAATTGGGACTGTAGATTTATTTGAGTGTTATCTAAACTCTAAAGTTTGGTGCAACTACAAAAGGCCTGACCATTTCGAAGTTGAGATAAGTAAAATTAAAAACCGCATCTTATGCACGTAAGGCCTATCCCAAGGTATTGAAAATGTAACATATTTTATCATGAAGCCTAAACGATTCTGACCATTCTTTCCAAAAACTGAGACACAGTAGAAGGATACAACACTGAGATTCTGTAAAAATTTCAGAATTGTGTTCCATTTTGTTTATGAAGTAGAGCCTTGAAAATACATGAAAGAACAGAGAGGTCCGATAGGTTAGACTCTTTCACGCGCATTCAGATGATCGACGTGATTTGGAGCGTCTTCAATGGGTTTGTGTATGCTCTTCGTATGGATAGCTCTTTGTATGAATCTATCCATATTTTTTTTACAAAATTGTTTTCGACCCTTATTTGTTTGAAGTGCACATCTTAAACAGCACATGGAAATCAAGAATATGCACGAATATAAAAAAAGTAATAATAGATCGACCAAATATTCTATCAATTCATTTCTGATTTGGCCATGTCCCTTCATGAGAAAAAATAAAATAACATATGCAAGAAATTTTTTCGCCATCTTGTACCAAGGGAGGTCAAAAAATTCCAAGAATCGTCAAACAGGTTGGTCGCACTGATTTTTCGATCAACTCAACACGCTAGGGGATGATGTTATATACTGAGAAAAATTGATTATACCATTTATTATCTTGGTCTTTAAATTTTGGGGCAGCAGTCTATAGATATTAGGCCATTAAATCTAGATATTATGTTTTATAATGCAGGTGTTTGAAAAATAACATCCACATTATACGGCTTAATATCTATAGATTGATGTTTCAGTTTTTCCAATCCAAGATCATAAACGGTACAATCCATTTTTCTCAGTGTAACATCATCTTGAAACCACTTCTAGGAGTACACTTTTCTGAATTTTCTTTGTGCGATTTTATGCATTTTTTTTTATCTCTTACTCAGTGACATTTCAGAATGCTCCAAAGCATATTTTAACATCCCCAGAAAACCACCCCTATTAGAAAAGCAACAATAACTAAATTTGGAACAACTAACGACTCTTGAATACCAAGAAGAAGAAAAGTTGACGATTTTTTTAATTTGATTAAAATTGATCTCGAAACTTGATTGATAATAACACAGCCACACAAAAAAAAACTTTGTTTCGGATCTGGAGGTCAGACCATGTTTATAATAGGTTTTTGGGGTCGCTGAATCCGAATCCGAGGTCCAAAAACCCCCAGCACGTCAGGGTTCTGACATAACCTCAAAAAACGTCATAAAAAATCTTTTTTCGGGTCTGGAGGACAGACCATGTTTCCTATATGTTTTTGGGGTCACTGAATCCGAATCCGAGGTCCGAAGAACCCCAGCACGTGAGAGTTCTGACATAACCTCAAAACACCTCATAAAAAATCTTTTCGTGGGTCTGGAGGTCAGACCATGTTTCCTATATGTTTTTGGGGTGGCTGAATCCGAATCCGTAGTCTAAAAAACTCCAGCACGTCAAGGTTTTGATTTTCAAAGAAACTCGTGAAATTTATTCATCCGACGTGCTGGGGAGTTTTGGACCTCGGATTCGGATTCAGCGACCCCAAAAACCTATTATAAACATGGTCTGACCTCCAGATCCGAAACAAAGTTTTTTTTGTGTGGCTGTGTAATTTATCACTATTATTGGTTTAAATATGCAAATAATAATTACAGTATTGGACTATATGACGACCCTTGAACACCGCTTTCTAAAGGGAGTCGATGATGTTTTGAATTTGATTAAGTTTGACCTCGATATCGACGCCTCCATTCAATATGAGTCTATGTGCTAACAGCGCTCTGTATGAGACTATTCCCTATGCTTATACACAGCGCATAGTCTCATACACGGCGCTGTCAGCACATAGACTCATATTGAATGGAGGCGTCGATATATGTTTTCTATAATGTATTGCTATTGTTGATTCAAAAAAACAAGCAGCAGTCATAAACTTAGGACCAGCTATTATTAGGTATATTATATTTAAATATTCTTAATATTGGTAAGAATTATTTTGAATGCGAATGTAAAAATTGTTTGATCCTAATTGATTTATATTATTTTTGCTTAATCATTACCAAAATATGTGAATGAACCGGTTTTCAAAGTAAACTGTGTTCTTTTTGAAAAGTAATTTTTACGCTTCTGGTCTATTTTTTATTATTTTTCATTTTTGTTATTAATTTTTTCAAGCAACTAAGTAAAATAAAAGTGTAACTCACTAACAATTTGGATGGAGTCTATGTTTTTCCTTTTTTGCTTCCTCATAGAGGAAGCTTTGTAATGGTAACATTTTCCAACAAATTTTAATTCATTTAATTAAACCTTCCTCAATTCGAAAATGTCGAACACAATGTTCTAAGCAATTTTCCGGATGTGTGTGTGTGGATGTCACACTTTTTTGTGAACACGATAACTAGAAAACTGTTGCAGATAAATTTATGAAATTTGGAGGAATTATTTTCCTCACTAATATAATAATATAATAATATTTTTAAAATCGGTTATTTATAGTACAACTTTTTCATTAGCATAATTCAAAGTTGATGCAAGAATATAAAAGATTCATTCGTTTGAGACGGATGGATTGACCTATAATATTAATACATTTTATTAAAGAGTAGGGAAGTTATGGTAATTTATATATTTTGAAAATCGGTGTTTAATAGTGAAACTTTTTTCATTAACGTAATTTAAAGTTGATGCGAGGATAGAAAAGTTGTGTTGATTCAAGGCGAATCGATTGAACCATAGCATTGATACATTTTATTAGAGAGTAAGGAAGCTATGGTAATGCATAATATTTGAAAACACGATTTTTTATAGTAAAACATTTTTCACTAACATCATTCAAAATTGATGCAAGAACGGAGAAGATTCCTTGATTCGAGGCAAATCGATTGATCTATAATATTAATACACTTTATTGAAGATTAAGAAAGTTATGCTTATTTATAATATTTGAATAATCTGTTTCAAACAGAAAAACTTTCTTCATCGACATAATTCAAAGTTGACGCATGAATAGAAAAGACTTTTTGATCATAAATTTTCAAATAGAGTAATTCTGACAATTTTTGTGAAGAAATCATAAAGTTGGGAAAGTGATAGGGTGCGACACAACTTTTCCCTTCCCTTTTCCAGCTCGAAAAATTATCATTTCGAATAAAAAATTTGATTTGTCTGATTTGTCTTTGTATTTAAAAATTGTTTGTATTATTTTGTAATTTTGTATTTCTTGTAAATTTCTATTTTTAAATTGAGCGAAATGAAGACTTTGGTTTGTCTATTATTGAAAAAAATAACTAATGCTTCCTCTATGAGGAAGCAAATACATTTGCTAACGGGAAGCAAAGTGCTCGTGAAATGAGCACCATATACCATCAGCTCCACATTAAAAAAGTTGAATTAATTAAAGATGTGGGCTGACGGAAGTTGGAAATTATTTAATGTGTTCAAAAAAAGTGGAGTTCAGTCAGTCATAAAACCTGTCGAATTCACGTTGAATATCTTCTTTTCTGAAAAAAATATTATGTTATAAATTGTTGTTATACATGGTTATTAAGAGGTGTTCAGGATATTTTTAAATGACAATAAAAGATTTTAATAAATTTTTGAAGGACTATTTATAGATGCAGTACATTTCCCAATCGCTCGAGTGATATGACCCATTTGTCGAGGGCATGGCGCGACTTGGCAACTTGACCTAAAAGTTCAAATAAAGCGAAGAAAACTTAATTATTGCATAACATAATAGAATAAAGTTTAACTGAAGCCTCGGAGAAGATAACGTTGGATCAAAGAGAGTCTGTTTTAGGGGAATTCTTGTTGAAACCGTGAACATATAATATACTTTGTTATTTATCACATTTTGTATAATGACATATACACTGAGAAAAGAAAACTTGAATCGAAGAAATTTACTTGATTCAAGCAAATGGTCGCTCTCAATACGTGCTATGAAACATTTTATTAAAGTCCCTCGGCTGAAGTGAAAGTCTTTCTTGATTGGAAAATGTGATTCCTTGATTCAAAGAAACGTACCTGAAATTTTACTAAATATTTCTTAGAAACAAAAAAGTGGGTTTTAAATATGAGTACATATTTTTGTGATTATAAGATGCGATATATTGTTCAGATTAAGTATGTCACAAAATTGACAAAGTTTTAACTGATTTAAAGAACCAGGTCCATGATTAAAGAAAAAAATAGAGAATTATTTTAAAACAACGTAATTGATAAAAATAAAAGCATTTGAAGTGAAAAATATATCCAGAGACCTACAAAAATACTAACACTGTTTGAAAAATTTAAATAGTTGAAATACTCGAATTTTAATGTAGCATTTTTGCAGAAGTTTGATGTAATAATAATTATAAGTTAATATTATTTGAATCGCAATTTTTATTTTAACGAGATATATAACAGAAGTCGGCTACAGGCTAAAATTGTATTTTATTGTTCATAAAACCTTTAAATTACATCTTATTTCACGATTTTACATATTGCTCAGGAAGAAATAAGTACACAATTTCATCCATTAAAAAAAAGAAGAAACTTGATTTTTGAATTACAGATCAAGATACAACTTTTATCCATCGACTTCAAACTTTTTTTATAGTCGGATGACATCATATCGCAAGAATATTTCTTTAATTAGTTTCTTGGATTCTGGAATTTCTTTTTACCAGTCACTTATAAGGTTTATTGTCTATTGTTCATATTTCTGATATAATACTGGTGATATAGATAAACGAAGTGTCTAGGGACCCCGAAAATATTAAGTCTATACGCTCACCAAATTTCGGGGAACCTGGCCGCCCTTTCCAGTTTCCCTTGGGCTTACCGAAAATATTTCTTCTACGCTCACCGAACTTTGGTGAAACTAAAGGCGGCCGTAGATAAAATCTTCATGAAAGAATTACCTTTATACAAGAGTGGGTACCAGGTACATATACACTGTAAAACGTCGATCCTCAAAAGTACGCTCAATTCGGTATTATTTTGAATTGCAACAATTTTTATGATTTTTCAGACACGGCAACAAATAAAGGTACAATGAAAATATTTATTTTTCAAAATGAGATTCAGCTAATTTCACAACAATGGCTTGCTGTGTAGTACTCTTTTTTACGTAATCCCTATCGTGCCTATTGAAACTAATGTTTGTTTTTGGTAGACATTCAATGAGACCCGTGCTCACAGAAACAAAAATCTCACCAAAAACACTAAGTCTAAAAGAATTTTGCCAGAAATGTTCATTTTTCATTATTCAAAATCATTTGAAGATTACCTAAGAATCCTCAAAGAATTTTTTTTTAAACAGTATTTTCCAAACGTACACAGGTATGAGGGATCATATTTTTTCATTTTTCGTGGAAACTTTTGTGCTTTCAATTGATCCAAGCAAAATAAAACTTTTTTGATAAATGACAAAACGGCGGTAATTTTGGTTAAATTCTTGAAAATTGATTTTCTCTAAAACCCCACGTTAAATTTGTGTATGAAGGAATGGTAATATATACTATATAATTTCTGAGTTTTGTTGAAAATACTGTGAAGAAAATACTGTTTTGTTGTTAAAAGTTTGATTTAAAAAATTATTGTTCACTCTTAATTTGCGATTAGGATTAAGCTGGTGCGGTACTAAATATTGAAAGAGTGCAAAAAACCTGCTTGGTAAAATTTGTTACAAAACAACGTTTTCCTTTTCACGTGATTGTGAGTGATTGTAAAAAATCAACAAACACAATTTTTGTTAATTAGTGAAATAGGTATCGCTTTATGTCCACTCCAACACTATATATGCAAATACTAAATTATTGTAATATTATTACCTAGACTTTTCTTGAAATTTTTGATGATTTGAAATGAAATTGATCTAAAGCCAATATTATTGACTATTTTCTAAGCAGCTAGTAGTTTCCCAAAATCCCATTAGTAAATATGTCGATGAATCAAATAAATGATGTTCTGCTAATACTTATTGGTATACTTTTCTCTATTTGAATTAGAAAAACTTCACTATAGTAATTAGTGCATTAACTAAGATTTAGAGAATAGCCGGAAATTTTTCTGGAAATTGCGACATGACTAAGGTGACGTAAAATAGATTAAGTATGTAAATATGTTTTCATTTCGAAGCAATAAATTTTCAATGTGCTATATTGGTAGAGTTTACGTAGCACACTTACAAGTTTCACAATATTATCCTCTTATAATTTCAATAAAGACGAAAATGTTACAAAATCACGTTCATTTATTGAACCTTTATATTTGTCACCTATATATTCAAGTCTTAAAAATCAATTTTAGGTTTATCTGGATAAATAGTTTCGTAATCAAACATGTGAAACAGTAGGTAATAACCGACTTTTCTGGAAGAACAAAAGTATCCGTTAATATTGACAGTTAATAGCGGACACTTATCTTCTGAAGTATTAGAGGTAGGGAACAGGGTTTTGGTATATAACGTGGAATATGATTTTTCAAAAGACATCAGTTTAAAGCAAAGCTTAAAAATGAAACTTTCAATTGTTGCATTTTTGACCCTCCTTTGTGTGGTCTTACTGACGGGAGGCCTTGATTTCATTGAAGCCAAGACCAACAAGACGCCAAAGATAAAGACAAAACGAAAGCACAAAAAGGGGAAGGGGAAGGAAGGGGAGGAGAGTTGCTTGAAAAGTGGATTTTGCTTGTTCAATTTTCAATGTTGCAGCCGCAGCTGTAGTAAGTTGACATTGTAATTCATCTAATCTATATTTTACATGTTAAATCATTTTTCATAGTAACAATAAAAATTACAATTTAAAATGTTTTACTGACTAAAGTTCGCTCACATACAAATATGTAATGAAGAGGAGGGTTTGAAATTTTCTTATTTTGTGCAGACAAGCTTTTTCTGGGATGTATTTGAACTACTTTTCATATGGAATAAGCCAATTTTTGACTTAAATGTTATGATATATTTTTGTACGTTCTATCGAGCTTAAGAAGAAAAAGCAATTTCTAACACTATAGTTTGTTATTTTTTTATAAACTCTATTTCATTTCACACTTAATATTAATAAATTGTATCAACGATACTTTCTTGAAATAATTATATACCTTTTTGAAGTATTATACATGCAAAATGCAATATAATCCATAAGATAAACAATAAATAAGTCTAATTATGAGAAAAGTAGTGAAAAACTAAACATTTATAGGTAGTTATGAAATTTAAAAAAAATGTCATTTATCGTAGAACAATAATTAATTTACAAGTAGCGAAGAAACAACATACATTTGCAAACTCACACAGTAAATCCCCGAGGTATTATTTATCTAAAAATGGATAAAAACGTTGAAAACAATTGTCAACTACAATTATCCGACGACGGATAATTTTTATCCGCCTCGTGATAAAAATTATCTGCCGTCCGATAATTGTAGTTTTCAATTGGTTGCAGCGTTTTTATCCAACTTCAGTTAAATAATATCTCGAGGATTTACTGTGCAAAGATGAAATGCGTTTTTTACTCTGTGTTTTGAATAACATAAAAATTATGAGAAAGCACGTAACAGTTTTAAAAGTTAGAAAATTACCTATATGAATAACAACTACTTACAGTTTTAAACGACCTCAAAAAAGGTAAAAATGTGTAGCTCACTTTTTAATTGCATACGTATTTGTATAGAATACTCTGAAATAAAAGTAGGAAATTCTCTTGGCAATAAAAAAAGATATAAATCAAAATATAATACATTTTTTTCTTTTTTTTTGTATCATTTGTATTTCCTAAAATGAATGCACGGCCCTTTTCGCTAAGACTCATCCCTTAAGATACTATAACGTTGTTTGAAGATACTCCTAAAAATGGTCTGAAGATGTCCGCTTTCGTCAGAAACCGCAAAAATTTCCCTGAATCTGAGTAATTTCGAAAATATAAAAAATACCTTTTAGTACATCAAGGGACGAATTTTTGTAACATTAGGTTGACCTTTTTTCAAGTTAAAAGCCACCTTGAAACATTTTTTTTAAATCTCTAGAAATTATAAAAATCTTGAAATAACACGAAATGAAAGTGTGCAATTTTGAAAAATAAAGAAAAAACTTTTTTAAACCACCCTAGTATAAAATAATATTATTTATTTTTTTCTATTTACAGTGTCAATAGCATGCAAGCCTAAGCACTAACAATCTCTTCTGAAAATAACACCATATATGCTCGATCAACAGCAATATTCACAAGAAAAATAGATTATATAATCTTCTATTGAGAATGCTTGACTTTTACCAAGTAACAAATTTTTGTATTATTTATTAAATGTGCATATTTAATGTATATACTATTATTGGACACAAATAAAGAAAAAAAATGTATCCAGCATTAAAATTGTACGATACATTAAAATCAACTGTCCCATGTGCGCATTATCGAATTGACTGAATTACTGACCCTCTACTGTCAACCAGTACTGGCAGAAGGTTTGCCCTACGTCCGGGAACTAATATTATGTTACCGGAATTAATATTTAAAAAATCTGCCCGCTTCGCGGGCACATTCTCATGGCGCGCTTCGCGCTCGATTATATATTCACCTCGCGCTACGCGCTCGGGCGTATTTACATCGCGCTTTACGCTCGGCTCCTCTAGATTTCTGAACTTCGTGTTCGACTTCGATGAAAAGAAAAAGTTTGTTTGCGAATCTTATGAAATTATCAAAACCTCTACATATTAAGTGATTGTTAAATTTGTTTTTATTTTAGACTGAAAAGGAACTTTATTTACTCAAGGTTCTATCGACCTTAAGGACCACATTCTCATCCAGACACTCGCGCTTCGCGCTCGATATTTAATTTGAAAATCATTTGAACCTTGCGTTTCACGCTCGGTTCTGTGCACCGTATGATAGAAAGAAAAAAGTTTGAGCGCACTTACGACGCGCGATTTAGTAAATACACTGAGCGCGCACTTTGTGCTTCGTGTTATATGTTCTTCATATACAAATTACTAAATTTGTATTTGATTTCAAATGAAAAATAATTATATAATTTAGGCGACAAATTTTATTAGTTAAAATTTTATTTTAGCTTGTGCCGTTTTTCAAAAAAGTTAATTTTTTTCATTTTGAATATATTCTTACAACAAAAATTGAGTACAAGTTTGTAAACCTTTTTTTAATGCACAATTTTTGTTCATTTATCTGTTTTCGCACCTTGCATTGTTTTTTCAAAAATTTGATTTTTTTTACTGTCAATGTTATTTTCACGAATAAAACAAAAACTACGCATCCTATCGAAACATGATTCACAACAAATTTGTACCTCCTTCTTGGATGAACAAATTTTGTTCATGTCATTTCTTTCGTAGCTCCTGTTATTCGTCTACAAATTTGATTTTTCTATTTTCAATGCAGTTTTTTACGAATAAAACAAAAAATACGCGTCATATCAAAAAGTGAGTCATTAGAAATTTGTAGATCTTTTTTAGGTGCACAATTTTGGTGGAATATTATCTTTTCTCGTATCTTGCATAGTTTGACAGCAAAATTGAATTTTTGATTTTTCATTATTTTTTTGTCCGATCAAAATTTGAATTTTTTATTTGTCGAAAAATTCAAAAAACTGTTATGAAAATATTATAGGGTGTTCAAAAAGCAACGTTTTTCTCCTCCTGACTTTTTTTCATATCGTGCGTTTTTCGGCCTAAAATGTTCATTTTCGTTTGTTTTTTGGAATTTTGAAAATCCTATAACTCCAGTAATTTTTTTTTTTATCACGAAAAGTCATTAGGATATTTTGTTCGTCATTTTGCGTACTACTAATAATTGTACATAGAATTTTCAAATCTTCAAAAAAAGTGGTCTCAAAAATTTTCAAAATGTGCTCACTTTTTCAATTTTTATCCAAAATAGCTGGTTAACGAACTCGTTCTTTCTTTTTAGGCCATAAAAAAGTGTGCAAAAGCTTAATCAAATCTGATCATTTTTTCGAAAGTTATCGTGGCTACAGACATACAGACAGACAGACTACAGACAGACAGACACCTTGGTAAAAATCGTTTTTTCTGACTCAGGAGGTCTCAAAACGTGGAGATTTGATGAAAACCGATTATGTCAAATTTTACATAAAACCAATACCTTCTCATTAGAATGAGAATGTAAAAAGTAAGCGAAAGAGGTCAGCAGCCGCCCTCAAGGAATTCATTCCTAACAACATGCTACATGCCAAAAGCTTCAATTTATGCAGTTTTGAGGAAAATCGGACTAAAATAAAAACTTCCAGCATACTGCCGTACGTTTGAAGAAAGTATCTACATTTTTTTTATGAAAAATGAGTTTTCTATATCGCTGGATTCGTGATAAGAAAAACGAATTTTAGATCAGTGCCCGAAGTTAAGTTATTCTATGGTAGCAGTTTGTACTTAGTACGTAGATAGGTTTTTTGAAGTGAAACTTCTTTTGGGACGTTAGTGAATTGTCGTTGGGATGGGAGTGAATTGAAAAAAACGCACGATCGCACGACCGGACGACTGCACGCACGGCCGTGCAGTCGATGATACAATGTAATACATTATGATACAGTATAATACATTTGCACATATTATCATACTATATTACAGTGAATCTTACAATATGATACAATGTTATACAGAAAGTGCCATACAATATCAGCGTGTATCGCACGATATGATACAATATCAAATAATATGATGAAACATGAAACCGCATCATACAATGTGATACATTATACAATAATATGATACAATATCGTGCAATAGCAAACAATATAATACACCATTATAAAATATGATATAATATGATACAATATGGTACAACATCATATCATATGATACAGTACCATACAGTGTGATACAATATCATATAATATGATGGAATATGGTATAGTGTCATACAATATGTTGCAATACGATACAATATGGTGCAACATCATATAATATGATATAATACCATACAATGTGATGCAATATCATATAATATGATGAAATATGGTACAATATCATACATTATGGTACAATATCATACACTGGCACACTATACGATACAATATTATACAGTATTATACAATGTGATGTAATATGATACAGTAGGATACAGTGTGACACAATATGATGCAATACGATACAACATGATACAATATGGTACTGTATGATACAATATGATACACTATTACACTATGTGATACAATATGATACCGTAAGATTCAATATGGTGCACTGTCACACTATATGATATAATATGATACTGTATCATTAAATACGAGTCAATATGATGTAATGCGATAAAGTATGATACAGTATGATACAGTATGATACAGTATGATACAATATGATACAGTTTCACACTGTATGATACAGTATGATACAGTTTCATACAAAATGATACAGTATCGTACAGTATGATTCAGTACCATGTAGTATGCTACAGTATCATGCAGTATGATACAGTATCATACAGTATGATACAGTATCATATAGTATCATACCACATAATGCAATATGATACAATATGATTCAATGTTATACAGCATACTGTATGATACGCCATGATACTATATGATACAATATGATACAATACCATACGATATGATACAGTGGGATACAACATAATACGATATTATACAGTATCATATCATACACTATGATGCGATATACAGTATGTCTCTCTCTCTCTCTCCCTCTGCACTCTCGCACTGCCAGACACTGTTTTTTTATATCAGTTTTCTCGCATGATTTGGGCATGAATATCAAGTCTATGTATATTTTTGCATATGAATAATTAAACAATTTTTCACGCCAATTAATAGACCAGTTCCAAAATAACCAAGAATAACGAGATGTTCTTTAAAAAACAATCATATATTGGAAGCTATAGATCAGTAAAGATGCAAATAATCTTCTTTCAATATCTTCGTTCGACTCTAAATGTAGATAGAGCCGTTCTTCAAAAGTAAGGCAACAAAAGGTTTCAGAAACCAAATGTCCTCATTTTTCGCAGTTTTAACCACGGATATGGAAAAATAAGAATATAACATAGCAAATTTTATTCTTCTTTTATTCGTTAGAAGTCAGAAATAGTTGCATAAGAGCGTCTATGGATTAGATTTTTTGATTTTTATAATTTTCTATTTCACTAACTAACTCCATTTTCTATGAAAATGAATGTCGAAGTATCTAAAGAATATGCATAATTAGCAGGATATTGAATCTAATTGTTATAAACAAATTATATTAACAAAATGTCAACATCGTGGAAATTTTGCTTTCAAATTATATTTGTGAGCTCAAATTGCTTGATTCAATCGAAAGGATCATATTTGATCATGAAGATTTGTTTTCTGGTATACTTTGTTTATTGTATAAACAAATTATATAAACAAATGCATGGTTGAGGCATTTGTTGGCAGATAGTAATCGTTTTTCTTTCTTAGTACCTTTAAATCATATTAGTAAAAATATCAAGTGATAAAGATTTGTCATTCGATATTATTTGTTTATTATGTCACCAAATTATATAAACAAATGCATAGTTTGGTCATTTAGAGACAGAAAGTAATGGTTTTTCTCTCTCCTCGTCTTCAAATTACATAAGCAATAATGTTTAGTGACGAAGAATTGTCAACCGAAATTATTTTTTCATATTATAAACAAATGCATAGTTTGACCATTTATAGATAGAAAGTAACCGTTTTTATTTCTGATTGTCTTGTCTATTATAATAGTGGTGATTCTTAGTGATGCAGACTTGTCATCCAATATTATTTGTTTATTCTATAAACAAATTTCATAAACAAATGCATAGTTTGGCAATTTATGGTCAGAAAGTAATTGTTTTTCTTCCTGATCCTCTTCAAATTATATAAGTGATGATGTTCAGTGACGAAAAATTGTCATTCGATATTATTAGTTAATTTTATAAATAAATGCAAAGTTGGTCCATTTATAGACAGAAAGTAATCGTTTTTCTTCCTGATCCTCTTCAAATTATATAAGTGATGATGTTTGGTGGTGAAGACTTCTCGTTCGATACTACTTGTTCATTTTATAAATAAATTTTTGTAAACGAATGCATAGTTTGGCCATTCATAGACATAAAGTAAACGTTTTTTTTTCTTATTGCCTCAAAATTATATTAGTAGTCATGTTTAATAATAAGGATTTGTCATTGGATATTATTTGTTTATTTTATAAACAAATGCATGGTTTAGCTATTTGTAGACAGAAAGTAATCTTTTCTTATTATTGCCTTTAAACGATATCACTGCAAATGTGTTGTGATGTTTTAGAAGAATTAGCTTTCAAATTGTACTTGTAAATAATTTCAATCATTTCAGGATCCATCTAACACATCACGAAAAATTTCCAGCGATATCATTTGAAGGCAATAATAAAAAAAGATGACTTTCTGTCTACGAATGGCTGAACTATGCACGTTTAAAGGCTATTGAAGCTAATTTTGATGCATTCACTAAAAGTGGAGCCTGCATCTTAAGTGATTCATTGGCCGCAGATGGGTTCTGTAAACAAAATACGATGCAGATGGCAACATTGAATGTCATCAGGTTTGCTTAGGGCTAAAAGTGAACAGCCTAGAATCGATTTGAAAGAAGCTTTTCCTCCTGTTCCATTTGAATGGTCATGAACCTTTCAGCCGAACCGCGTCTCTTCTTGTAATAACTCGATGTAGTCATGATCTCAGAAGAAGAAATTCTAATGGAGCAAGCCGATTGTTTTGTAAAATAAGAAAACAAACAACTATTTTGTTCTCTCTAGAAATCAATCTACATTCGGAAGTAGTCAGATAGACAGTGGTTTGAAAAGGTGGATCAGCGACTGAAGAGTTTTTGCCTAAAACAGCTAAACAGCGACAACTGCGTTTACATGCAAACGACAGAAGACACTTTTCTCATTTCAATCGTCTATGTAGATAATTTAATAGCCGCAGCTAATTCCGTCCAAAACATTCACGAAGCTGAAAGAAGATAAAGCAGTTTGAGATGATGAAGGATTTGGGTACATTACACTAATTCCTAGAAAATTCCAATATGATCAAATCTCGAAATTAGTTTTGATGTGCCAGAGGAAAAACATCAGTGATGTCCTAAACGTGTTTGGAATATAAGGGTCAAAGCCTATGGTAACACCGCTGGATGAAAATACGAAATTGAGAGCCGACAATAGAGGAATCAATTTTTTATCGGATTCTTAATGTAACTAGCAGTATCAACAAGACCTGACATTACATTATGCAATCAGTGCATTGAGTCAGTAAAACCGTAATCGCGGATAAATGTGCCACGCAAATCGAGAAGACTTTGTTCGCTACGTTGATGATGATTGTGGTTCGAACGTCGACTATTGTAAATCATACACCGGATTTATTTTCAAGACCGCTGGAACTGCTGTCACCTGGGAAGCCAGAAATTAAGAACTGTCGCTCTATCTAGCACAGAAGCGAAGTGCATTGCCTTGTGGGATGCAGCCAAGGAAACAACCTACCTACGAAGTTTCCTGAGTAAACTCGGTTATTTAAATCCGAACAGAAAGTCAACAGCCCATTATTGTGACAACCAGGGTGCGCAGAAATTAATGCGTAACACAGTATATCATATCACGTACGTACCAAAAATGTTGACATACGTCACCACTACGTGCGCGAGGATAACTAAAGACAGAATTTGGTATATTTCTAGTACATATGCCTGAGTTTCACTCAGAGAAATGTCCTCTTGGGTCAAAAGTACACTGTTAAAAATTTCCGCATAAAACTTCCACTAAATGTGTTGGAAGTTTATTTCCGAAATGTAGGGTAACGCTACAATACATAATGTTGTAGTTTTCAAATGCAACGCATCATGTAGCGATATAAACGCTACAATACATGTATTGGAATTCCCGACGGTGACTTCACGATTTACGACGCTTACAATACATGTATTGCAATTTCGGCATTCCAATACCGTGTTTGCAATTTTGCCTTACGCTTGTATTGTAGAAGTGTTGGAGAATTCCAAACATTTTTAACAGTGTATGCTTCTTGTCATAAATGGAATTTTCTCTCCAATTAAAGGTTAAGAGGATACTCCTTTGTATTAACAACACGAAGTAGTATAAGGAGACCCCACTCCCGGAAAATTTGGACGCGTGGATTCGGATTTAGTTAGTTTGCATTGCTCGTAGCGCCTCTAGCGGGAACATGCATACATACATACAGATCTACATACATACAGGCAAACACATTCGTACAATCTGTGTTTCGTGACAAGCATGTGTGCGTTTGGTTACACCCGGCTTACACTATTGGCCCCGCCATTTGTAAATCTTGTATTTCAACGCTTTTCTGCAAGAGGCGCTGCGAACGATGCAAACTAACTAAATCTGAATCTGTGCGTCCAAATTTTCCAAAGACCGCATGAGAGTGGGGTCTCCTTATACTACTTCGTGATTAACAAGAATCTCTTTGTAGCACACATTATTCTTCTGCGACAAACTTCATCCAGTCTTGCAGACAAATAATTCTGTTTATGTAAAAAAGATTTTAAGTTGTTTAAAAACAAAACATACTGTTGAAATAGGCACTATTTTCTCTGTTTCATATAAACACAGCTATCTTTACTAGCAAACTAGCTAGCTGAAGGTCCTAAAGGACCTTGTTTTATTATGAGCTTATATAGCATCAACTTGATGCTGCTTTATGTTTCAGACCCTCAGGGATCAGGGATTAATCTTTAACATGGCTATCAACAAAATTACAAAAGTTTTCCTGTGTAAATGTTAATAACCATATTATACACAGACCGCACCGAAAGGGCCGGCCATTTACAGGAAGCAGAGAATTTGAGACTAAGCAGATTAAAATTTTACAATCACAAAAATATGTGATTTTGTAATAAATAATTTGGAAGTAAGAAATTCGGAACCTGTAAGTCTTAGTAACTACAGGTATATAAAATTTGCCATAAAAAGATTAAAATTTTCATAATACATGTCAAATAAATACCATGAAAATAAATAATATAAGTAATTTGTAAACCGTAAAGGGGATTATTGACACTGATGATCCTTGGTGACCTCATAGTGGCCTTGGAAATAAAAGAAAAAAAATCGGTACCGGTCACCAGAAAATTACCGGTACTCACAATAAAATATTATATTTCTAGATGTTCTTGAATTCCAAATTCTATATTACAGCGAGGGTCTGTGCACTAAGATTTCATACGACGCACGCACACTTGCAACTAGCTGTTCACCTACATGCAGTTTCAATGCCCTGTAGTACCCAAAATACGCACCGGACCCAAAAATGTTTTTCGATTTGAATTTTTTTGTGTCTCGACTCGACGGCTTTGTGTGTTTAAGCATTCTTGATTTATGTTTAGAAACTGATGAGGCAAGCAGTCTTTCTAGGGTTCGAATCCTCCGAGTTGCGGAATTATAAATGAAATCGTACATATACCATTTTTCTTTTTATATTCAAGTCTGAAATTTTCAGGAACAGTTCTTAGGAACTTTTAACTGTTCGTAAAAAAGTTCGAAATTTATCCATGCATTTTTCATAGAAATAAGATTCAATATTTCATTTTTTTATCTCGTATCCGAGACGTAGCTACAAGTTCGTGATTTTTTACGGAAATTTTTTTTCCGTATTGATAATCGTTTTAAAATATTGTAGATTTGGCGTAAATTAAATTTAGGAGCTTTAAACTCGAACGCTTTCATGAAATTTCTGTATTTGTAAAAAATAGGAAAAATCATATAGGGTCGAGTGGGGTTTTGAGTGCCGGGATTTGAATGAAATGTCCTGTAAATTATAATTGAAATGTGATTTTGATGTCTGTATTTTTGGTGAGGATGTCACATTATCAGTTTGCATATGTCATCACTCAAACCCGTTTTCAACTACGTCATTATTTGATATTTAATTAATTCGTTGGTCTTGCATTTCGGTCAGCGTACCCTATACCATGAGGCATGGTGTGACACCATTGGTTTCCGTCATGTTACTGCTGATTTATTTCAAGAATATGAACGTTGTAGAATAAGAAGTGTACAATATAATAATTCTTGAGAGTATAATGTAACGAAAAAAAATTACTCGAGACATGATCAACACTAAATAAATGTTTCTTATAAATCAAAGTAAAGTATGGCGCAAAACGTAGTTATAACCTCTTACACCTTGAAAATTCAATTATTCAGCGTGTGAATTTCACACGAAGTAGTATAAGGAGATCCAACTCTATGGGCCATTTCGGAAAATTGTACCCCCATTTTTCCGTGCCGACATCCTATTGCACTTCAGATAACGTGTTCTAGCGCCTCTTGCGGAAAACCGTTATAACATAGGTTTTGCCGTTGGTTTTCAACAGTTTCAAATTTTCTCATGAGGGTACTGTGGGTATGCTATAGGAAGTGGGCACGCAAAAATGGGGGGTATCCTTATGTTAGAGTTGGATCTCCTTATACTACTTCGTGGAATTTTTGCAATTGCCTTTAACAGATCTTATTTACTGATAGGTACAAAAGGCGCGAAAATTCAAAATATGCATTGATCAATAATATTCGAAATCCTATTTATTGAGTTATTGCCACCATAATAAATAAAGAGAATTGCTTGAAGTGTGTTTGAAATGGAAAATTATAATTAAGATTGGAAATAACTTCATAACCATCAGTTTAAATATTTTTAGGTTATAACCTCAAAGTTTACATGATGGTCTCTGTCAAAAGAATAAAACATGACATTGCACGGTTAAGTAAACAGAATCCTTTCTAATATATTTTAATAAAAAATTATAACTAAAAATGTCAATACATCTATAACCTTTATAACGGCAATTTTTATATTTGTAGGTTATAATTAAGAATTTCACATGATAGTCTCTTTCAAAGGAATGAAACGTGAACTTGGTACTTATCGTATTATTATTAAATATAACTTTAAATCACGTTTAGATTTTCGTTATTATCTGTATAGCTTCATTATTAACAACCTCGAATTTTATTAGACAGAACAGACATAAATAAATTTCTGAGTTTTTCTACATTATCGATCAAATTACCGACCTATAATCAAGCACTGTTACCATCACCACAAAGTTTTTCGGACATCATGCCCCTTATTTCATGTTGCAAATTTTATTAATTTTAATATATGTAGAGCGTTTATAAAAACAACTTATGACACCAGAAGTTTAAAGAAATACTTCACCTATTAGAATCTAATATTTGTATGCTTCAAGTATTTCAGAATATGCTGTAAGTGCTTAATTTCTGCCAAAGACTTTTCCATCTGTTCCAGTCAAAACTGTTTTTTCAATAATAACTCTTCTGACACGTATCTTAAAACAAAAATTTCATCACATCACTATTTTTTCAAACAAAGAAAGTAATTTTATGCAAGAAACTAATTTGGAGATCATCAAATGTTCCCCCCTCGGTAATAATTGGTGCCCTATTTGCTTATAAATTATACACGGAGAATATTTGTGTGTTGTATTTTACATAACTTAGTTCGGTAAACGGTGGACATTACGGCTATTTATTAAAATTTCACTTTCAGTCATGTAAAATGAAATAGGGTAATATTTTATCTGAAAATATGAATTATTAATATAAATTCATTTTAATTTAATTCGGGATTCAGTAAGAAATAATGCAACTAGATAATAAAGATTACCCGGCAGTTGGGTAAAATGAGATGTCGATTACCTACTAGTTAGGTAAAATGAGCCGAACTATTAGGTACAGTTTCAATCAAAGAAAACAAAGTCTACCTCTCTAAATATGTGAATTGTAAATCCACTCCTACACACAAATGCTTACACATATCGTACAATTTATAAGTATATTGTTGGTACATATACACAATTCAACTACAATAATCACATATAATTACAGTACAATACGTAGAATATAATCGCACGCTTTTAAATATATTAACGCTATTGAAAATCTAAAACGCTACGGCGAGTTTCGAACCACCTAACCCACGTTTAATGGGTTCTTTCCCTAACAACTAAGTCTCATTGCAGGCTTATAAATTTATAGTAAGTGAATACAAACATCGTTCTGTTAAAAATTATATAACACTTAAAATAAAAATTTAATTTAATTTTTGCATTTAATATTAAACAGTATAAAATACGAAACGTTGTAAATTGAACAATTCCGAAGTTTGAATCTGTATCATTTTTTATTGAACAAATTTTCAACTTAAAACCTCAAATTGTTCAATTTTCAATCTTTTAAATTTTGCATGGTCTTAATTCATGCAAAATTCTTGAAAAGTATCTATTATTGCATGGATTTAAAGTGCTGAAATTTGCGATCTTTTTAATTCAAATCTATTTACGTTTGAATAATTTGTATTTAAATTTTATCCTTAAGATTATCTAATAATGTAGGTGTTACTTTTAAGTTACTGAGGGTGGCCTGTGTTCCAGGAAACCGGAACATTACCGGGAATTTTTTGTGAATCGGAAAACCAAGAAATGACATTGAATTTATTTTTTGCTAGAAATTTTACAAATTTTTAGAAAAAAAGTGTATACAGTTTTGAAAATTTAAACAATTGAAAATTAAAAGCGTTTGAATTTGAAAATTTGTAATAAAAAAAGTTTTAGGTTGATCAACTATAAAAATAAATTAATTATTGATTTATAAACCTGCACTGTAGTTCGAATCTTAAGAACTGAACAATAACTGATTTTATAAGAAGATTCTGAATCTGTTCAAAATTAAACAATTTACAAATTTTAATGTTTAAAATTAAACTTTTGCGATTCAAAAGTCCCAGTAGTTAAACAAATTTAAACGTCCGATTGAAACTTCAAAAACTATTTTCAATTTGCAAATAATTTCTAATTTATATTTTCATAGTTAAATGCGTGTATTCAATTTCAAAACCTAATCAAATTTTTCTTAGTCAAAAATAATCAATTTTTAACCCATTTAATATGAACTTTTTTAATTGAAAAAATAACAATTTTCTAATATTTAGCAATATCTGTATGTCCATTAAAACTTAGCAATTATAAATCATATATTCAAATATGAACAATCTTAAACTTAATTTTTTTAAATAGAAAACCTTGAATAGCTAAAATTTCAACTTTGAAAATTACAATTTAAATTATTTGATTTCAAAATTTTCTAATTTTTAAGTGAAAGTGTTGAATTTTGATGTATACATAGTTAAATTTTACAGTTTGATGGAATTTAATGTTAAGTTGTCCAATTGGAAAGTGGTAATAGCTCCACTTTTTACGTGGAAATTATTATGCGTTTGAATTTAAAATTTCGGGATAATAAATTTTTTAAGTTTCGATTTTAAATGAAAAAAATCTGTGTAATTCCTCTCCTAATGAAAGTCAAAATCTCTGACAAAATTCTGCAATCTATACTTCCTTTGAAGTGAATAGTTAATATCACAGGAAGTTAAACTTTATATCATTCCTTTAATAAAAATTTACATTACTTTGCGTTATTTTATAATATACTGGTATGAACGTAATACAATACTCATATCAATTATTACATATGAGAATTTTCACTTCTGAAATTGAGATTTTACACGCCTCTTTTGTATTTTTTATAGCTCTGTTTTGTATTAAACCCTAAAATAATTGTAAACTTTATCTAAATGTAGTAATGTCCTCCATTTACCGAACTAATTGGGTAAATTTGAATGAATAAATTTTCTTCGTGTACAATAATCTACTGGAATTTAAACGAATGTCTCTTTTTTTAATGAACTTGTAGGTGGATGTATAATTGTATGTGTTCTCCAGCGAATTAAATTTTTTCCAGTGGTAGAGGAATTACAAAATTACCTATGCGCTCTTCTGTCAGCCATGAAATTCACATAAATGCAATTACCATGTCCCGAGGGTAACGAGCCGAGTAGCTTATAAGAAGTATACTTAATTAATGAGATTTAAAGCTAGGACACATTTTTTTCAAGTACCAGGTTCCACGAAGATAAATATTTTGCGTGGAAATTTAACTGTTTTTATTATCACGATCAACATAAATTTCATATATTTAATTTCATTTAAAGTATTATTTCTTTCCTCTAAGCTGAAGTTGACTTATTAAAATCTCTTTTACATTTATCAGAAATTAATTTTTTTTAGGAATTTGATGACGATCAATTCCGTATAATATAATAAAATACCTATATGTATGATAATGAATCTGAATTTATATAAAATTCTCCACTCTAAAAATAAAAAAAGCTTTAATATTTGATAGCTCTTCAAAGACTCTGAATATGAGAACTACTATTTTATGGGACAGATCCAAAATGATATAGCTTGATATAAAAACTATATGAAGGAAAAAAGTCTTTCAAAATAAAATATTCTTTAGTAGTCAATAAATTCGAAAATTGTAGGATAAAATCGTTTGGAAATTCAAGTGTTTGAAAGATTATAATCTTAATCAGGTTTCATGAAAGTATAGCTATTTTTTTTCGACCAAGGCTAGTTTAATTTTTGCACGACACTTCTAGCTAATTAACCAAAGACAAATTTAAAAAAATAGAACAAATTTTTTTCATTTGAAGGGATTTTGATCAATAGAGGTAAGTATCTTCATTAATGTGAAAATTGCGGGGGGAAGGAAAGGGAAATAAAAAAAAGCTGAAACTGGCATGTCATCGACTACAGAATAACGGCTCTTGAGGTTTGGTTCGAGGTTCCTTGGCCGAGTGCCAGAGCCAACAAGTGTTTCATCCAGGCTGAACCAGATACGCCCCAATACCGCTGCTCCATCCAGTAGCAGAACCACGAAACCGCAATTTAGTGCATGAAAACTTAATCGTGAAACGTACGCTTGACACACAATTCATCCACGTCCTTTTTCAGTGATTTAAAAAACCCTGTTTGTCTAGAATTGAAAATAGGAAGACCAGTTACAAGATATAATGCATGCTTTTACAAAAGTTGAAAAAATTATACCAAATTTCAAACCACCCTATGATTAGAACCACTCAGTGGCGTAGCCAAGGGAGGGGTTTTGGGTGTCAAAACCCCCCCTTGACCATAGAAAAGGCATATTTACCTAACCGCACACTTACGGTATTATACACGTATTATTATACTGCGGGTGTAATATTAAGTAAAAATTCGAACAAATGAAATGACCGAGCGCGCTTTTGGGGGCCGTCCATATACCACGTGGACAATTTTTTATCACTTTGCTCCCCCCCCCCCACCCTCGTGGAAAAACGTAGATTTTTTACGACTCCCACCTACCACTGAATCCTCTGTCCACGTGGACTTATTCCATATTTTAGGAAAATTTGGATATTCCTGGTATTCAAAAGTAAGGAAGCCCAAAAGAGCGGTGAATTGGCCGAAAATTCTGTTTTTCTTTAAAAAAAAAAAAGCCTAATGATACAAGGAATGAGGTCCAAATAAAAAGTAGTTCAAATTTTCTATTTTCTCATGTTTTTCTTAAAAGAAATCCGCAGGTGCAGGAGAACATGCGTTCACGTGGATTTTAGCTAGAACCCCCGGCACCCCTCGTGAACAATCGTGGACTTTTGAAAACTCCCCTCCCCCACCAATAACGGTCTACGCGGAATATGGCTTACTCTTATTATAAAACCGAATGGCTCTAATATGGTCTTAATTAACGAATGATTGAAAATATATTAGGAAAGTCTTATGGATGTGCGTAATAATGTAGCACTTTCATGATTTTAAAACAATTTTTCCCACAAGGATGATAAATATGACATTTATAAATTTTATGTCTTAAATTATCCTAATTTTTCCCTGTAAGTAGTAACGTACTTTCTGTTCAGCCTTTCGAACCCCTCCCTTTATGAAATCCTGGCTACGCCACTGGAACCACTTTTAATTTTTGATAAGGAAATTTCAAAGCCTTGTACTATCAACCCCTGAAAATTTTATGTGGTGCAATTTTTAAGCCTTACTTTCTTAAAGGATCAGAGTATCAAATACTTCTTACGAAAACTCCTTCAAATCTTAAATGATTTGGGCAAATATGTGTCTTGAAAATTGGAAGTGTTCTACTCTCTACGCTTTTAAATTTTATATCGTGCAAATGTGCTAAACGTCTGAAATTTCAAGCTTTTCAAATTCGCAATTTTTCCAATTTTACATCTGCTCATACAACAATTCAGAGGGCAACTATTTAAAAACAAAACTTAAAATTTACTACTTTGGAGCAAAACTGAATTTTCTAACTCTATAAACTATAACTTTTCGTAAGTATATTATTAGATTGTTTGATTCATAATTAGAACTTGGAACGAGAGTGTCAAATTAATAATTTAAGCAAAGAATACGATAAATATAATACAAAAACAATTAGTATGTTCTAAAAACAATGTTTATAGTGTACAATTTCTACTGATTGAAACCCCAGAATTTGATTTTTTTCTGAAACATTATATTTTTTTTTTACTATTTAATTTTTTGATCTAGATTTTCTTTTGATTCCATCAAGTGTTGTGTATAATTGCATGTTTTATTGAACTAACAGAAGCTCTCGCGATTAATATCATCCATCTTTTTGGCTTCACCATTTTCTGTACCGTAATTCCTATTTGTTCTTGGCTATCTTCGTCTTGTCAGAGAATGCGTTCCCTCAGCAGGAAAATCTTTCTAAAAAGTCAATGACAAATGGCGACAGCGCCAAGTTGTCCAGTGTCGAGAAAAGAATGGATACGATGCACCTAACTGTCACAGGTAACGTTTTTGCAATACATTGTAAAGTGGATTACCTCCTTTGCTGCTTGGGTACACCGATAGGGTTTATTTTCTCATCCCTTGTTATTTCTTCTTCACGAGCTCTTCTCTTATTACATCGTTTGAGCTAAAATATCCTTTTTATTGAATACTTCATGAGGGAGGAATAGTTCTTGCATATGCGTTTCCACAGAAGGTGTCATTATTCTGTAACCGTGCTTTTATAGATAATCAACTGTGAAAACTACAGATCTCTTTTTTCACGGTATCATTTTTTAGGTGTCCTGTTTTTGAATAGGAGAACTTCATGCTGTTATTTTCAATAGACTGCATGAAATTTTACAGACAGACTCCCCGGAGTAGAAACAAAAACTTACAGTTATTACAGAACCTCCCCCAAAATGATTTAACATATATAATAGTTGGACCTAATTCTAAAAATACACCTGCAGAATATTTGTCATTCATTACAAATTGAATGCTCTGCACGCTCGCAGCTCTTCTGTGTAATGTTTGAAACTTCTGAAAATAATCATGCTACTTCAGAAAATCATAGGCCACTCAAATTTCTTAGATTTTAGACTTCTGTGATTTTGAAGTCAAGAAAAAAATCTCGAAGTCGTGTCTCCGCTTTTTAAGATTCAAATGTCCCCTCCAACATATGTAGGTGTGTGAATTGTGCGCATCTACATAGGGCAAAAAAACTTTGATTTTTTATTAGATTTAGGATTCGGACAGACACCCTATAAAAGAAAAGTATGTACTACTGAAATTCTCGAAGTATCACACATACATTTAAATATCGGAAATTCCGAATTTGTCAAAAATATGTCTCCTCCGTCATCGTACTTTATTCCAGGACATCTTGAAGGACACTTTTCTATGATCATGGAAATTAAACAGTATGTTGCCACTCGAAAGTTGAAATCACCCACTGCCTTCTTTTCGATTCCGATTTACTGCATTTTGTAAGTCTCGTCACAGCAGAACAGTAAGGGCGCATATGATATTAGCCGCGAACATCACACAAATTTCCTCGTTTTCAAGAATCTTTTCAGAAATTACAATAACCAATATTCCATGTTCAAATGACCGCCGTACCTCCCATTTTATTTTTCCGCATTCCGCATTAGATCATTAAAGTTATGTACAGAACAATATTTATTTTTCAATTCATTTTCCTCAATAACTATAAAAGACCCAGTTGGCACGAAATTTAAGAACGTAATTGGAACGTCCTAAAAACGTTTCTTGGACGTACAAGTTAAAAGACGTTATTTGAACGTTTCAAAAACTATCCATAAGTCAGACCAAATAATGTTCTGAAAACGTTTCATGTTCAAAATACGTCCTTAATACGTCTCTGGAACATTGTATGTTCAAGGAACGTTATTTGTTCTGACTTAGGACGTTTTTGAGCCGTTCTAATGATGTTCTTTAACGTTCGTGCCCACTGGGAATATTTTGATTTATCCTTTTTTTTAATCCGGCGCACAGTGGGAAATTCGGCAAAATTTTGTGTCAAAATCGTAGATCTCGGGATCGGAGCAAGTTAGAGCGATGAAATTTTTAAGGCAAGTAGGTGAGGGGATGAGGATTAGAGGAAAAATAGTCCAGACACGTTAAAAAATTTTTTTTACTTTCATAGAAGGTCGAAAATTTGCGATTTTTAAACAAATTGTCAGTTTTTCATTTTTTTGAAGGTTATAACATTTTTTTTAATCACATGATATACGTTTTCGGTGTACTTTTTTACGCAGAATACGATGACGCTATTGGTTTTTTTATAGAACCCACCGGAAAAATTCTGGGAGCGCATAAACATTGCAAAAACTGGTTTTTCGTTTATAGTGCTTTCCATTCAGGTTCTATGACAAAACCAAGTCCACCATCGTGTTCTACGTGAAAAAATACATAAAAAACATGTGTTACATGTTCTAAAATGACGTTATATTCGAGAGAATCGAGAAGATTCTAGAGAAAATCACCTACCCCCGGCTTAGTTAGGTATAGCAAATCATCTGGTCTGATAACCAAACTTATAATTTTATTTTCAAAATGCGTACTTTCAAAATCGTACTCTTCGCGAAAAAATACATCGGAGACGTGTATCGCATTTTGAAAATAAATTATAAGTTTGGTTATCAGACCAGATGATTTGCTATACCTAACTAAGCCGGGGGTAGGTGATTTTCTCTAGAATCTTCTCGATTCTCTCGAATATAACGTCATTTTAAAACACGTAACACATGTTTTCCATGTATTTTTTCACGTAGAACACGATGGTGGTCTTGGTTTTGTCGTAGCACCTGAATGGAAAGCACTATAAACGAAAAACCAGTTTTTGCAATGTTTATTCGCTCCCAGAATTTTGTTAATAAAAAAGGTAATATGCAGCTCCAGCTACTGAGAAGAACGGCAACATCGCACGCATAGTAACCGAACTTCAAGCAAAATAAAATGTGCCGGGTCTCACAGACCCAACCCCCATGTCGCCGGGTTAAGTTTGTTTTGAAAATGTATGTACATTACAGAAAAAATGGTTTTTGTGAAAAACAAATTTCAGATAAAATTGTTATAAAATTCCAATATTGGAAATGGCTTCGAATCAAAATTTCGGTTTCTTATATATTTCATAACTTAGAACCTCCTCATAAAAGAGTCTACTAAATTTTTTTGAATTCGATGTAATTTAAAAAAAAAATAAGTTTAGCATTAAACCTTGTCCTTCTTGAGTATTGTTAAAAATTATTGTAACAAAAAGCAGCAAAAAGCAACAAAAAGAATGCTAAACATGATAATTTTAAAAAATTTAACTTTTAAATTTGTCTATGTTCTTTTGAGCTTTTATTAAAGCAACTATGCTTAATTATAATTTAACCAACACTTTACATTATTGTTAGAAGATATAAAATCGAATCCAATATATGGAATACTTTTTGAGGTTATGTTTCTTCAGTGTGCAATAACTTTTCCTTCAACCTCAGGTTCATCTAATAGGTCAGAAACTCTGTGTAAATTTTTTACGGTTCTATTGCTGAGAAGGGGGGAGGGGTCTACAGAGGGCCGATAATACAACGGCCCCTGACCTTTCGCTCGTCGGTGTAAAGCCGACCACGGTCCACCTCACTACTCGTATTCCTTCGTTGTTCACCTTTTCGAACAATACGCAGAGTTCAACGGATTCCACTGATTTCCACTACTGAGCTCAGTGAATTCACTCAGTTCCACTGTTGATATTAAAAGTCGTAATCACTGATTTCATCAAGTTCATACCGGTACCGATTTCTAAGACTTCAATAAAGTTAAATGAACATTAGTACCCTTGACTTCCGGGTGAATTGTCCCTCGCTGCCAGCTTGTATAGAGTGTTTGCGAGGCTCCAAAAAAATTGTTTTTCTGGAAGAAGTAAAGGAGCGCAAATATTTTAATTCGTGCCCCAAAAAAGCCCAAAATGCTTAGTTATGAAGAATCCTAAAATTCGATTGTGGAGGTGCTAGCTTAATGGACCCTTGTTTGCGTCCAAATCGCGAGGCCGCCTAAATAGGTTTCGTAGTGGGGGAAGCTTCCGAGCTCATCAAGTTCATTCTAGATTATATGGAGCCTGCTTATGCGGAGACTTCTTGTGCGGAGGTTGTACTGTTTTCAAACAAATTTTTACACTCTTTTTCAATTTACGACTGCATTGCAGTCATGCGAAAAGTGCTTCACCCACCTCTCGGTTTAGCCAGTTGCGACTCTTGCCTGAAAAGACAAGCAGCGTAGGGGAAAGGCGCAGTGCGCGAGTACTCACATGCGGAGATTGCGCAATATTATGCATTCCAATGGGAAACGTTTCAGACAGCCCTGACTGTTGACGTTTCGATACTCTTGATTTAGCAACAAGGCTACTGCCAGGCAACCTTCGACACTGTGGCTAAACCGAGAGTCGGGTGTATATAAATAGCTTTATATGGAGATTTACGGAAAATATAGTTCAATATACAAATTAAAATTAAAGTTTTTCAAAATGCACACCCCCCCCCCCCCCCCACACCGCTTTTCTCCCTCCTTTCAAATTCAACACATTGTTTCTAAGTTTTACTTTTGCGCATGTGCAAAATAAGTAGCCCATCTAGAAAAAAATATCTTCACGCATGTATAATGTGTAAAAAATGTTTGATAGATGTGCTCCAAACTTTTTTTTCAACTTTTTTTTTGCCGAACGTGATACTTTTCGTGAAAACGTCCGGTATATATTAGGTTGCACGTTAGAAATTTAAATTTTCGAATTTTTCAAACCCTTCCCCCCTAACTGTGTCCCTTTTGGTAAAAAAAACTGCAATAAAATTTATTTTATTTAAAAAAACGTTTCAGTGATTCCGCTAGATCGTTTTAGGTCTGAAAATAAATTTTCGTAGTTTTTTAGGGTTTCGTAGGAAATTCTTATAATCTCGTACCAGCGTATCTGTTCTAGCCACGACCCTGAGATTTCGTACTCGCCCCATAAAGTGACCACTAGGGCGTAGAAAAATACTGAGAACCTTGGGGGAAATCTGCTTCCTATTTGAATTTTCAATTTCTGACATACAATAAAAAAACTTCAGAGAATTCGAAAAAAAAGTTATCAAGAAGTCAAACTTTCTTTGGTCGTTCCAATGATTAAACCAGGAAGCGATACGTTCCTTTTTTTCTGCCTCACGATCCAAATTATTAAAAAAATAAATAAAACTCAAGGTTAGTGAAACCAAAGGTCAAAATTAAATTGCCTTGATAATACAAAAAAAAGACGTTTCGGCCATTCTATTAGCCTTCTTCAGGTAATTTACCTAGAACTTTTGGAGTCAAATTTATTATATCTTAAAAATTGTTTAGAAAGATGAACGAACATTAAAAAAACAATAATTTCGACGTGTTTCAGCTTGTGCATTTTGGGAACTTCAAAAAAATTGGAGAAGTTCCCAAATTTTTGTTACATTTTTAAAAAAACGGAGAGTCCGTCGTAACCACTGTAATTCACTCTCCGTTTTTTAAAAAATGTAACCGAAATTGGGAACTTCTCCCATCTTTTGGAAGTTTCCAAAATGTTCAAACTGAAACTCGTCGAAATCATCATTGTTTTTTTATGTTTATCCATCTTACTAAACATTTTTTTATATAAAAAATTTGACTCCAAAACTTTTAGGTACATTACCTGAAGAAGGCTAACGGAATGGCCGAAAAGTCGTCTTTTTTTCTTATCAACGCAATTAAATTTTGACTTTTGGCTTGAATAAACTTAGGTATCCTTTTTTTAATTGGACCGTTAGACGGAAAAATAAGGAGCGTATGTCTTCCTGTTTTAATTTTATCATACAATCATTTGGGAGGAAGGTAAAGGGATAAGAAAATGAAAGGGTGAGAAAACATCTACGCTGGAAGCTTTTCTTTTAGTTCCATTTTCTTTGCAGACGGCTTAAATTGAAGCTCTGAGCATGTAGAATTCAGATCAAAAATAAAATTTTCTGTTATATATTTTTTTTCTATCAGTGATTAAAAAATATCAAAGAAGAGAAATGAGGGAAATTTGCTCCGTTTCTTATCTTATCTGAAAAGATATTCAAGTTGCGACACTGAAGCTTTTTATTCCCCGCATAAAACACCACTGCGGAAAATACTGAGAAACTTGGTGAAAATGTGCTTCCTATTTAAATTCGAAATATAAAAAATAATAAAAATAAGGAAAATTTGTTTATTTAGACCCCTATGCTAGAACCTTTTCTCTTAGTCCGATTTTCTTTAGACGTAGCACAAAATGTAGTTGATGGCATGCAGAATTAAGATAAAAAATAAAATTTCCTGTGAGGTATTTTTCTCTCTTTAATATCATCAGTTTAATAGGAGATAAAATAGGGAAAATGGCAATTTAAACCGACTTCAGCCTACGCCGAAGTAATTCTTACCTGGGGTCGCTTGTCGACCTCTTCTCGGACTGATTTCCATTTAAAAAAATAAAAATTCGATGCTAAAAATTCTTCCACTCCCAAAACGTATTTATTATTTATTGGGTAATTGTACCAGAATTTTTCAAAACAATAGAAGAATTTTAAAGATATTATCGGGCTTAGAATACGAAAATTTGTAATTGCTTTTAAATTAATGGTCTGAAATTGCCCCTAAACATTTTTTTCCTGGAATAATATACACATGCATTTCAATTGCTGAAAATAAGACTTTTACATTAATAATAATAGGAGGAATCCGGTCCATCCAAATATGTATATAAGAAATGTTTATAAAGAAATAGCATTATCATTGATCAGGCAATGTCACTGACTGTGCGGGTATTAGCGCCCTTCTTCAATTTTCTAGAGAGTCCAATTTTTAAGCTTCCTTTGCTTGTATTATTTTCATTATATTATAATTTCTACATAGTAATTGTGTACAATTTTGCACAATTGCTCACGGCACACCTTCTAGTCTTATTTATATCAAGTTTTATCCTCAGCACAGAAAAATTTAAAGAAATCGGTAAGCAAAACTTATAAAAAACGTAGAATTACGCTAAAATCGACATTAATGAACTAGCTGGCATATTTTCGGCGTAAATTATAGGTAAAAATAAATTTTAAAGTACTGTAGAAATCTCAAGACTAGAAAAATGTGTATTTTTTTGTGTATTTCAAAATTCACGAGTTTTTCCTGACATCTATCATTAATATTTTGAAAATATTTATAAAGAAGCTTCAGCATATTATTCCAGGAAAAAAGTTCTAGGGGTTATTTCATATAATTAATTTCAATGAAATTACAAAAGGAAATAGTTAGGGGGTTTGTGTGACAACATTTAAAAAAATAGATAGAAGAGAAATACAATTTATTTCTAAGTTATTGCTACTAATTGTTTGAACATAAATGCAAAGAATTGTTATTCATCGAAACTTAAAATTAGTTTCTAATTGAACAGCTGTTGAGCCTTTTCTCAAAACACCTGTGGTTTTGGGGATTACACATTCTCATAACTACACTCCCGCTTGAGTTCAGTTTAGAAAATTACATAGAACAGACAAAATAAGAAAAAGTAAGAGAAAGAGGTTTTTTTAAATTAGATAAGTCTTTACATTGACTTATATTGTAAGGAATATTTCAAGATTAAATATTTTTCACATCCACTAATAGCTCGGATTAAATTTCTGGATTTTTTTTTAAAAACTGCGATGTTTGTTAGTTATTGAAAATGTTCAGAATCTCTGAACTTTTACAATTTAAGTCTCATAGAAAAATGTCATTGAGACAATTTGTAATCTTTTTGTCATCTACCAGGAACTTTAATAAAAATTTCTGAACTTGACCTTTATTTTTGGACCCTCAAAAAGTGTTAGAATCTAGAGATTGAAAATTTGGACTATTCCATTACGCTTCTCTGAATGATAATGTAAAACTTTTCAATCCCTAGAGGCAACTTGGTGAAAAGTTATTCAGTCGGTTCAAAGAATCGACGATGTTCTTCTCACCTAACGAACTCAATGAGACTCCTAAATTCCAACTTTTCCAGATATTTTCTCCAGGGAAAATTGGTGTCTTTTGTTATCTACCCCTTCAAAGAATTCCATTATTCATACTTTGCTCATAAAAAAAAGCTGTCGAAAAATAGTGTGTTCTTAATAATAATATTTCAACTTTCATTAATCCAAATATTTCTTTTGAAAATATGTTTAAATATCTCTAATTGGTTTTAAATTTTAATTAAATGAAGCAAATAAAAATGGAAAATTCGCGATTTTCTAATTTCGTTTCCTCGAAAGACATGGAAAAGAAGAAATTCAAACTGCACTTGCGTAAAGCACTTAAACTTAATGTATTTCAAAAGTCTTATAAAATCAGGGTTGGCTTGAGTAAATCCGACAATGTTGCGCACGGGTAAGTGGCCTATTCTCATCTAAAGAAGTAATTACTTTTTTGGTTTAAATCACTGGTAGCAGAAGAAGAATCAGAATACTTTTTTCACCTGCAAAGATTAATTTCAAACTCAATTTTTGGTTGCAATTGGCTTTTAAATCAAAAATATTTTACTCTTACAGATTATAATTTCATAACCCGTATACTTTTGAAAAGCCCCCGGAAAAACCATTTTAATTGGAAAGATTTTGAAAATATTTTTGCGATTGTTTCTCATTTTTCGATCTTACTATTTATAAATCAATTTGTATTTCTTTTGGTATAAGTTAAATGTGCGAGAAGGCCAAAAAGGGATGAAATTTTCTAGAAACAGGTTTAAAGGTGAACGTTCTCTTTTCAATGAGGCCGCAAATACAAGCGGTTTCACACAATTCCACACAAACAATTCATCGTTTATGGGTCTGTGAATTAATTCCGGGGTAAAAATTTGGACCACTGCGCAGCTTTGTCTGTATAATCAGAGAATTGAAGGATATCCGAAATTATTTTATAGAAATACAATGGCTTATAAATACTATTACATAATTGAATTTTTGTTATTTTATCGCATTTTAAATTAAAGATAAACCAATTAACATAATTTAATAATTAGCTGGTGATTTAAATTTCAAATCCAACTTTTTTTTCATTGAAACAAGTTTTTGAGCCAACGTGAAGGGCGAATGCTCGATAAACTGCATAAAACTTGTCCCTTGTACATGCATAATGAAATTGCTGAATATCGTAAGTTTCATAATCCCGCATCATCATGCTTCTCCTGTAGCGATTCTGTTAAGTGAATTAAAAAGTTTTTTAATTTGAAACGAAAAAGTGTCTACCTTAAGTTATAAATTCTCATACTACTCTTAAGTGCAAATAAAAATTCAATGAAATTATATTATGTCCTGCTGATTGCAAACCAGTTGTATATAATAGTAAATGTTACACCAAAGGATTGTTATCTAAGGTCATTGAGCACATGAATTATCATAAAAATTATATAATAAAAGTATTATTATTATATAATAATTTTTGTTTCCATGAAATCTAGAACTGGCGCAGTAAAATCCTGTTTACATTCATAGCAATTTCAAAACTTTCAAGAATTTTTTCATTTTCATATGATAATTCAACCTATCAATATGATAATAAATCTGAATTCATTTAAATATCTCAAGATTCTTGAAAATCTGGGTTTTACGTCTTTATGTTTTGTTAATCTTCAACGACCAAGAATATTCTGAATTTTTCCAAGCTCTTATTCGACTTGTTTTTTGGCTATATATGCATATATGCATGCATGCGTGGGTCAAATCTTACATTGTAATTTTGACATACTTCCGCATATTTAATTGACTCTTGATTTGGAATAAACTGTGCTTTAGGCAATAATAAATCGAAATTTTTATCTCTGAAAATTGTCCCAAAGTGCAAGTTTGAAAATAGAGACTCACATCTGTCATTAGCTGAGAAAAAAATCGGATCCATGTGTTGCGTTTCTAGAAAACAAGTGCATTTTATGAAATACGGACCAAACTTATCAGCAAATATTTTCAAAACTACCACTATTATCAGATTAGTTTTTATTGCGACATATAAATTCACTCTCATACAATGGGACCTGTTATTTTTATTGAATACTTTCTTGTGTTTTCTCATTTATACCAGTTTTATTGCAACAAGTCACATGCGGGTACCCTCGGCAAGATTTTTGCAGACAAAGAAATCTTTTGAGGAACACTTACTATATTATATGGATATGACAGGACAAGCGACAAATAAAAAAATGCTTACATTTCTTCAAAGATTTATTCATAAATTTAGTATAATTATTATCATTAGTATAATGAAATAACAAGATTTTTCCGTTTCATCCTAAAGAATAATATATTTTGTGCATAAAAAAAATTAGCTAGTACGAGAACTCAACGTAACGTATGAAAATAAACCAATCAAACAAATAACAGATTGTACCTATTACTGCCATATCTTCCTTTATTCCTTAAAGAAATTAGGATTTGAGTTCTCTGAAATCATTTCAGTTTTTCTTAAAATAATTAATTAAAACAATAACTAATGACAGGGATCTTTCTTCTACAAATAATTAAATATATAATCTGAATGTTTCAATAGAAAAAGTTAATAACTAATTTGTTTTTTAATTTTTTAGCAGCTCTTTTCATGATTTAATGGAGCAGGAACGGAACTACCAATAGCATTTCAATTTTTTTAGTTTTTTTTGACAGAATATGTTGAGTTTATATGCTCTCTGTATCTAAGGACCGTCCTTTTAGGTGAACGCCACCCTTTTCATAAGGGTTTTCTAGGAAGTGATTTCTTCTTTCACAATGTTTCTTTGACGGTTCGATGAAGGTTAAAAAGGACTCAAAAGAAAGTACTTTCTTACTTTAAAAAAAAGTCGAATGCACAAAATTTATACAGCTTTTAGTATCCCACATACTAAGAAGATTTTTTAGTTTTTTGTTTGAAATTAAATGCGTTAAAGTTAGATAGTTTGTTGTGTCTCCTGCAAAACTCGAATTTTGGCATTTGAAAAAGATTAAAAGCATGAAATAAAGAATATACTGAATTTTTTTTAAAACAAGCTTTTACTAAAATCTACTGAAAATAAACAAAATAAATCCCTCTGAAAAGGGGGCTTGCATTACTAAAATTATAATAATTACAGTGAGACTAAAAATCCATCCTGGTAAAGAAACTATACAACTGCATTTTGACCGAACCGAAATATTCAATGAAACGCGTTTATATATAGACCTTTGAACGTATGAGAGGTTTTGAAAGGAAAATTACCGTTCTTGGGTGAATCGCACATGCTCTATTTACTAGAACGAAAACAAGTTGCTTCATTCAATTACTTGTATGCAAAGCTGTAGACATACTAGATATTAATATACAGAGTCGCCGAGAATCCTTACTCAAAAACACATATGTGCAGATATGCTGCTGAGCAGCCCCCCCCCCCCCCCTCTCCCAAAGCCTCCATGCATTTCACGTGTCAAAGTTTTTGAATAAAAATTGCCTTCTCAATTCTACCACGGTGCCACATTCGCATCAACACAGGCAAAACCCTTATCAGTGATGATCGTTATATGTTTGTGACTGTATGTCATTTGCTGTCCCTTGTGGTTGTATATTTAAATTGTGATTATTATTCAGATTCTGTGAATAAATATTTAGTGTCATGGACAGTAACTGTTTATTTCATACGCCTTGTCTTTTTTGCCAGCCGACCTCTTCTTCTCCAGAAGTTGTTACACATTCATATTCATAATACTTAGGATGTTTAAAATTATCATACCAATATAATATATATCCCCGTAAAAATGACTTTAAAAATATGAATTACCTTCCTACAGTTATTGTCGCTGACTCTGAATATTTCTTTATAAAATAAATATAATCGTAATTGAAATATGTAACTCCAAATGACAACAAATGATATAGACATCTTTAAACATATAACGATCATCACTGATGAGGGTTTTTTCTGTGTTGAGGCAAATGTGGAGCCGCGGTAGGAATTAAGAAGGTACTTTTTCATTCACAAACTTTTACACGTGAAATGCATTGAGGCTTAGGGGTCCTGCTGCTGAGTCAAGAATCAGCGTCCAAGAACTCTAATTTTTCAGATGGAGAAACTGAACATCTACAATTTTCCAACAAATAATACATAATCAAATTGTGATGAGCATAATCATTTTTAATCAAATTGTGATGAAATCGTACATCTTTAATTAAATAACAAATAATTGTTAAATTTGTTCATACAAATTATATGATTAATACAAAAGTAAAAAACGAAATAAAAAAGTGTGCAGACTTTGCTCAAATTATTAATTACTTATTAAAACCATTTAATTTCGCTTAAAAGTATCCATAACACACCTTATGATTCTCAAACGTAACGAAAAGTTTCAGCATCAAATAATATTTATTAAAGGAGAAGATATTTAATATGTGTGAATTTTACAGATTCTATTGAATTTAACACGACACTTCTATTTAAAAATATTTATTTTAGAATAAGAAGCGCGTGGAGGCTTTCTAAATTTCAAATGTTTAAAATATTACTTATAATTGTTTACAACCTTGTCAGAATGATATTTTTAAATTGTACAAAATTTAAAAATACTAATGCCTAATGTTTACATTTTCATTTATTTAATTGAAAAACATTTTAACTGAATGAATAGCATTACGAAATAACAATTTAGAAATTTGCTTTTTGTATTCTCACAACAATATTTATAAATTTTTTTCCTATCTTCATTTACGAAAAAACCATTTCGGTGAATATTTCAAAACCTTGTCAAAATTGAAATGAAAAGCTTAAGAATTATTTGCAAAAATGAAATTTTTCTAATATCAGCAAACGGTTACGATAGTCTCTAAAAGTTATAATGTATTATTTGTATTGATATAATTATTTACGGTACTTATTAATTATTATATTGTTACTCAAACTATAATTAATTTTCATTTTAAAATAAAAAAACGTAGATGTCCTTTTGTACAAGGATCGGCGGTTCAAAGTTACCCTCGAATTCGGGTGAAGAAACTTAGCATGTACATGTGCCATTTGATAAAAGGCACTTGACCTGCAGAATGACCCGAGATCCGCATGAAAAGAAAACACATCTGTTCCAAATCCTGGAATTCGTGTAGATATGATACACTTTTGTGCAGATATATTGTTTCTTCATCAGGAATTCTTGAAAATCGCTGTGGATATCGTAATCAAAACCTAATTATCTCAGGACTTAATTACAATTTTTAATTATGATTAGCATAGTTGAATTCATCTTTTTAGTAAGAATCCAACGATATAAAATACTAATTTTTTATGAAAATTCAATTGAGCTTACAGTTTCCTAATCAAGATGGCAGTTATTGCTTAAACCTAAAACGTACCTCAAGAATTTAGCCGTCCAAACTAAAAGTGCATATAAGTGACATTTTTATAAAAAAATCAGCTTTTGGTATCATTGGATTCACAAAAGTAAGCTGCATCTGACTGTGTTAAAAAATTTTATTATTATTTACTAATATTTATTGCAACTAACGACTTTTAGGAAATCAGGAAAGTCGAAAATATTGAGAAATACAAGAGAAAACGATATGCAAAGCACTGTGCGGGTCGCTAAATTTGTAGAAGGCATCGAATGCGTCATCAGGGTACAAATGAAAAAGAACCTCAAGTACTTTGTGTCTTTTTTGCCTTGTAAGAGTGACCGATTGCGAAGCGAATTTACAAATGAAAAGAATTAATTGCGCTTACGTCTGTTTTTGTCTTCTAAAAACTTGTAAAATAGCTCGAGCACTGATTCGAAATTCAAGGAAAATAAGTCCCGGCTAGATTCGGCTATACAATAGCGGCGGTCGTTCGAGTAAGTTCGGAGGCTGTACTTCGAGGACTTGCTCTTCGATAAAGCCAAGGTTGGGGGCGTATAATACTCAAGGCATTATACGAAGTTTTCTACGTGAAACAAAGTATTATAAGTCCTAATCAAAACATGAAAAACAACATTGTTGCGACAGTTTTCTGTCTTTTGTTTCGCGGAATTCAAATCCTTCCATGGGATTACACTGTGTCACGTAGTGTTTCCCATTCCAGACGTAATTTTTTTCTTGTTCACTTGTTATTGTAAAGGAATAATTTACAAAAATGAGGTTGCCCTACGACAGAAAGTTTGGGTACATTTCCTTCGATTGTTTGAAAAATCAGACTACACTTCAATAACGATTATCTATGCAGAAACTGAATCTACTTAAATGTACAACTTTTTAATGAACGAGCAAAAAAATATTAAGCTTCAAAGTTAATAGATTTTTGAACAAAATGAACATTTTGAAATCTTGAGTTCAACTCTTTGTCAAATCTAAAAAAGAATTCAAGGAGTTGAATTCAAGATTTCAAAATGTTCATTTACACTGTAAAAAAATCTTTTGTGATATTTACAATTAGATTGTAATTTCACGAGTAGTGTATTTCCAATTACAATGTATAACCTGGTAAATTTACCATTGTCGCTCAGAAATTCACGATCTAGTCCAATTTCACCCCATGGAACAGTATGAAATAACTGTCCGATGTAAAATTACTATGTCTGATGATGGAAATTATTCGATCAGTGTGGCACGTAGTCAATTTACGTAAGTGAATACATTTAAATGAGCTTTTAAATTAACACTTTTTTTGGTAAAGTTGCAGTATCTAGCATAATTTCACAAACGGGTAGTATTGTTACGTCTTGGCATCCTGAGAAATTACAAACAGGACATAAATCGACAATCCATCAACAAACTGACAGAAAGAGATGGCGCGTTGTACTTTATCATAAAATTACATCTCAGGGCCTCTAATATTGCTCTAATAGTGATGAGTTCTATGTGAATAAAAAAAATATGCCTTTTTTATTCAAAATAATATCTATGAAAAGTAATATGTGCTTTATTTATCCTGCTAGGGTGTTTATAAATTTATAACCTCACGAACATAACCTCAAAATTGAAATGTGGTCCTGGCAATTTACGTCCTGCATTTTTTTTACAAAAGTGTGTAAACTTACATCGTCGCACGCAGATCGAATAATTTCCATCGTGGCACGATGTAAAATTACACCAACTCTTTTTACAGTGTAGCTAAAAAATTGTTTACTTTCATACTAAGTATTTTTTGACTCGTTTATTAAAATAATTTCAACGTAGGCAAAATTCTATAATCTTTCAAATGATTCTAATTACACAGTCGGAGAATTAGTTTCTGCACAGAATTCGTCTTTGAAGTGACGTATGAATTCTCAAACGGTCAAAGGAAATGTTCCCAAACTTTCTGTCGGTAGTGTAAGTGCATTCACAATTTAGCATGTGCAGCATCTTGGAACGTAACTTACTCAGTTTTCTACGGGTTTTGACGTATTTTACGTAGAAAACGTAAAAAAAACGTATACATCAAAAACTCTAGAGCTAAACCAACTCTAGACAAAGCTGACTAAGGCATCTTCCACAAGTGCCTTTGTATTCTTTTTGCCTTATATTTTCGACTTTTTGTGACGAGTAAAAAGGCGCAAGTCCATTTTCTGATAAAAATCTTTTAAAAATCAATTTTTTATTGCAAAATATAAAAAAGCACATTATTTTTATCCAAAGAGTGTATCTTCATCAATCAAAATTTTATTCGATATTAGAATTCTTTGGGCAAACAGTTTTTCTCTATTTTCTCATTTTGAGTAAGGTTGAATTTATGTATCTTTTTAGTTTGTGCGATAGAATAATACTTCATCAGTTAGAATTTATGTAGTTTTAAAACAGATGTAAACACAATATTTTAAAGTTCTAAATATTTTGTTGTCAGATTGCAAGGGCACGTACCAGCCTGCCAAGTGACCAATTCTTTTAAACGAACTTAATTATAAACTAATACACGAAATGAATTTTTCATACCAGAGAGACAGTCTGATTATCGGTATTATTTTACTGGAATTTTCCACATCAGACTGTCTCTCTGTCTATCCCGAGATTCGGGATGAATAGTCATTTATTTTGCATAAGCTTGGCTAGTCGTCCCGAAATTTTGGGTCGACTAATCCATTCCCTTTTCCAACTCTGCTAATTTTAAGCACGACTAGACGCAGCTTTTAGAAAAGTAAAGTCGTTATTAAAAAGTTGTTTACGTGACAGTCTAGCACATGCCCTTGAACTTTTATAAATTATTAAAAGTTTGTAATCTTTGCTAGCAATTCACTTTTTTTTAATTTAATCTAAATTATATGTGAAATTTTAAAAGTTGATGTTTCCATATTCAAGAATTTTGTCTAAAGTCTATTGTAAACTTTAACGAATTATAAGATCAACATTTATTAAAGCGGAAAATCGATTGCAGTGTCTAGGCTCACCGAAATATTTGTGCTACGCTCACCGAATTTCAGTGAAACTAGCCGCCCATTCACAGCTCCCCTGCGCTCACCGAAAATATTTCTTCTAGGCTTACCGAATTTCGGTGAGACTTAGACACGGCCGAAAGAGATAAGGTTCATTTTCTTAGTAGTATGAGTTCGAAGAAGAAAGTAAATCATAAAACTTTGTATTAATTTATAACTTCTTGCAATACATAATTAAAATTTTAATTGAAACGTTACGCACGTAAAAAATTGAATTAGAAACAATGTACAAGTAAAAAATGAAGAGCCCAAAATGTTTCATTTGATATAAGTTATTCAATATTCTTGAAAAAGTAACTTTACGTTCTCGGACTTCATGATTAAATAAAAAAACAATTAATATTCTTCTAGCCCTTATTCTTTGCTTGGATACCAGATTTAAAAAAAAATTAAGAAACCGCTTATAGTTTATATTGTCCTTTATATTTAACAATTCTAGAGTGAAAAATGTATGAAACGTGAAATATCATAATTTAGATGACTTTCAAACAGAATTGATTATATTCAAATTATTTTAAACTGTAAGAAATCAAATTCTGAAGTGTTCAGTTTTTGAAAAATGTATTCAAATTTAAATTGAATATAAATCTACCAAGTAGAGGAGACCACCCTAGTACAGTAGATAATGATCCAACAGTAAGTAGATACTCATTAATTAAAAATACTAATGGATGCTAAATAATTAATTTAATGTAATTAATAGTTAAGTCACGATGCGCGTTAATACATTAAAATTATAATTAAATATTTCACTCATGTTTGTTATCTACTGTAGTATCATTATCTACGGTAGGGTGGTCTCCCCTATGCATGGTGAACCTCAACCATCTTCAACCTAAACGTTGTTAAACTCAATGTTTTTTTTTTCAGAAAGTATCTAACTGTTGATACAGGTTTATTATTTTAAAAATACTTTTTTTTTGTAAAAATGGAATTAGGTTTCACTTAGTTCGAAAAGGGCTCCATACTTTTTTCTTTTTAACTATTCAAAACGTTTAGAAACTATAAAAATGTAATAAAAAAATAAAGAAAAGTCGAATCCAGAAACGCTTTAATAACCTTAATAACAAAAAGGCATCTTTTGCTGTACAAAAATCTCCATAAAACGCACAGTTTTTAATTTATCCAATACTTTAATAATTCTTTTACACTCAGTTTTTAATTTAATATATCGAAGTTTCTAGTCTTCCCGAATTTTCGGGACGACTAGTCCATTTCCTTTTCCAACTTGCCCAATTTTTCGGGACGACTAGACACAGCCTTAAAATATTAATTTTTAACAATAATTTTAAATACGTAAGAAAATTTGTTTATTAAACTTGAATTTTACTTATTTTGAAAAGAACTAGACACTTGAGTTTCGTTTTTAGTAAGAAATACTTAAAACATAAATATAAAAAAGTATTCTGCAAAGAAAAGTCGTATGAAGGGACTTTCTGCTTGAAAATGCTTGAGACTCACCGTGCACGTCTTCATTTTTCATAATTGCCTGAGCCACCTTTTCTATTATTGTTTACGCTCTTCAAATACAAAAAATGGTTTAAAAAAGTTAATTTTGAATACATTTTCGATAGTAATTTTATTGACAATTACAAATACACCCAAATGAAGTTTAAAAAATTGGGTGTTTTTTAATTTGCACGAATTCCAATTAAAAACAATTTATTTTGAGTAAGTCTGTCAAATTTCAAGCCGTATTTCCATTTCCTTGCAATAATTTCAAAAAAGAAAAAGAATCATGAAACATTATATATTACTTTTGAGCTTAAGCAAAATTCTGTTATTAACTTTCGTAACTCGCCTTATTTTTATTGCAAACTGCAAAAGGTTGAAATTTTAATTCCCAGAACAAAGTAATGTGGAATTTAACCACAATTTCAACTCAGAGAATAAACTTACCTCTGGGGTTTTTATCCTCGCGATTTTCTGGCACTCACGAGAGCCGATGAGCTTCACACGCACTGCACGTAACAAGTAATAATAGTTCTCAAACTTTTGGACAACACCACACTTTGTCCAGTACTGGGAACTATCAAACGCATTTTAAGTTCTATCATGGTACATACACCAGTCACATTTTTGCACGATTGTAATTTTTTTACAGGTTCTCCAGTAATCATCCATTTAACATGTCAACTTTTGATGCAAGCGGATGATTTAATTTTCGCTTCGAGTGGAGTACATTATCGAACAAGCGATACATATCACTGATCCTATTAACGGCTATACATATATATATATATATATATATATATATATATATATATATATTTGTAACGAATTTCCAATTTAGGGGTGGCAACACCATAAATCACATGAGGCCAATGAGATATTTCACATCAATCGCTCAAACTCAGCCTGCTGAAAAAAATCGTAATTCCGGATCGTGAAAACAAGCTGGAAGTTTAAAAATTGTGTTCGACTTTTTGTTACGGCCCGAGAGAGCAATAAAATCTGTACGCAATAAAGCTAAAAGCAGTCATTCTGTTTGTTTCATTCTTTTTTGTATTTATTGATTTACTTGAACTGGTTTGTATGCCGTCGATTTAGCATAATTCTTTCAAGGCTGAAATCCGCGGAAAATGAGACTTCAAGACAAACTAATTTTCTTAAATTTCCTCGTCACTCATACAAAAGTGTGTGTTTTTTTTTCTTCTAAAATACAGAAAAATGCTTCAAAGACTCATAACTAAATTCCCTTTCCTTGGTACAGATTAATTTCGCGTCTTCGACAAGCAGTAAAAATGTCCTTTTTTCAAACCAGCATCCAACGCAAAAACCAATTCGCGGCAAAGAAGGTTCATTTATTTTTATCGCACCGTTTCTCTTTGCCGAAGCAATATTTTCTTAAGCGAAAGGAGAGAGAAATCTCAGAGGGACACGCAACGATGCGTTTTCCGTAGCTATTCAAGATCATAGAAATAAATTCATTTCAATTTTTAATTGAAGGGCATTCCTTTCTGCTTGAATCATAAAAGAGAAAATTTTAAGTAAGTCGTAACTTGCTTCTATAAAACATAGAGCGAAGACAAATTATTTGAATGCAGATTATATCCAAAAGACAAATTATTTATGATTTATGAATTTTATAATAAAATTTGTAATGTTTTGGAAACAATGTAGGAAAAAAACATTAATGGGAAAATGTTTTTTTTTTTAAGTTTACCCAAAATTCACATTAGGAGTTAAACAAAATTTTTTTATAAAATTAAATGAAGGACATATCTTAGGTATATGTATATTAGAGTTACTAACGACATGATAGAATAGGAAGTTTTCATTCTTCTATTCGAGAGACAAAAAAGTCAAGGAAAGCGGTTCGCCGACAAATTTCATTCACATACACGAGGATCCGAAACCCGTAACTGGGAAGATCTTTTTCATACGATCGCAGCACACGGTGAACTTTTAGTGTGAAACTTCACTTAAAACTTTACGGCACGGTTGTTTCCTGATTCGAGTTCGGGATAGAAATACGCGACATCTGTTACCTCGCATGCAAAAGCTGAGTACCAAGAGTCTCGAGAAAAGAACAGAAAAGTAAAATAAAAATAAAATTGAAATACGAGAAAACTTTAGAGGAAGTAAAATAGGGTTTTTCCAGATGGCAAAAGTCATGGAAAAGCCAGAAAACGACTTTCAACTTATTTTATTATGTCGAAGAGAAGTTCTTTACCGATGGTGTTTAGAGCCTCTTCGAAAACAGAAGAGAATCGGACAGGTGGTTTCAGTCTTATTTCTTTTTGATTTATCTTCTCTTTCTGTCATTTGCTACTTACTTTAATTATTTATTTACAATTTAATTTATATTTATAATCTATTTTCTTTTTATTTCATTTTCTGTTTATACTCAAGTTTCTTTTCTTTCGTAATTTATACTTTTTTTTACTTTTTAAACAATTATTGTTCTTAATAAAAGTATTTGAATTTGTTTGTTTACACTGAAAGTTTGTTAAAGTTTGTGATTTTTTCAGCCGACTGGACGATCCGTAACTTGTCGAAGCACGGAGGAATACCGGAGAGTGAACCGGAGATCCGGAGTACCGTGCCAGTACTGGAGTTTGACATGAAGTAGTACTGGAGCGTTGCGGGGTGGTGGCAGCTCCGCTTGGCCACTGATTCTGCTCTTGAGAAGAGGCGCACGCGCCTCTCCAACAGGACTTTCCCTGTGTGTGCTTCAAATTTTTCGCTCCTTAGAAAACCCGTCTCGCCGATACCACAATGCGGACAGGTTTTCTTCACCGACAAGAGAAAACAAAAGATCCTCTTTCAGTCGTTCGGTTAGTGGAAAAATTATAACTTTTTTGTGACACCAAGCCAAAAAGCTAGAAAGGATTCTTATCTCCATGATATGTAGTTAGCGAAAGCAAAACTCGTTTCTATTATTTCTTATATCAAATATAATTTTCAGAAGATTAGTAACAGATGATTTTATTGGAAAATTTAAATATTAACGGGAAATTGGTGTTTAAGCATAATTATTCATAGGGCTTGAGTTTCCTATGGTACCCAAACAACCCTCTCATAGCCTGCCCTTAAATTACAAAAGACTTAAACCTATAAATAGTACATTATGCATCGAGGGGGAGGAGGACTTTTTCGACGAGTGTACGTTCTCAGTACGACTCGTAGGTGAGCGCGGACGAGCTGGAGACGAGGAAAGAAAAGATACACGAATCGCAAAAATATGCAGTAATTTTGGAAACTTTATTTGTATTTTAATATGAATATCGGAAATTTTTTAAATTCTGAAAATTTATGGTGAATTTATAAATTGCCAAAAAATTTCAAAAGTTTAGAAATTTATGGTATACGAAAAATTTCCAAAAATTTCGGTCATTTATGGTAATTTATCAGTAATTTATGGTAACTTATCGCTTCGATTTAGTCCAACCTGTCAAACAATCGGTCAAAGCTATCAACTGATTCCTTGATCATTTTCATTATTCACCTATGACGTCACTTTTTACTCCCTAGGGAGTGATAAGTAGAACTTTAGCCCTGCTTCATAGGCATTGAAAAAGGCTAATATCATACATGTATGTATTATGAAAATACTGTAATTTTAGTTTTGAAAACTTATAAAATTCTGGTTTGAGGATATAATTATGTACTACAGAGAAATATAAAACACTCACTGATGTTTTAATCTAATTCAATCTCTAATATAATCTAGTCTCCTCTAATCTTTTTCACAGCTGTTATAAACTTCTAAATTTTTACAGTTCAAATCAACCGTTCAATGATTTTTCGAAATATCATAAATATTGTAATTTAAATCGAAGACTGAGATTCAGAGCTTTGGTGGACTACAGTCATAAATTGGAACTGAAATTGTTTTTCAATTTGTTTTTAAGGGCGATTCTCTTCCAAAAATAATACGATGCAGACAAATTGGAACGGAATGTAAGAAGAAGGTATATTTTTAATAGAATGTTAATCAAAATTTTAATTTACTAAACAGAGACATTAAGACATAGGGTTGGATTCCGTTTGTTCAAAGTTCAGTTCTAAGGCAACTCTACAAAAATTCGTATTAAGTTTGCCCACATAGCACACTTTCCGAAAAAAAGGTCTGCCCCAGGTTTTTTTGGGAAAAGCATAAGTCTAAACGTGGAACAGAACTAATTTTTTCGGGAATTGTGCTATTTGTTGGAAAATATATCAAACATCATTTCATTGCGTTTTGTAAATATGTCAATATAGCTAATCTACTTGATTATATTAATTATCTATAATATTTTTAATTTATGTCCAATTGAAAAATATCATAAAGATAATTTTCAAATCTTGTTGAAATCTATTAAAAATCACAATTGAAACTTACGGATCACTTAAAAAGAAAAATTGCATAACTTTGAAAATAATCTAACTTTTTGAATTTTGGTCTAATCGAAAAATTGCGTTGGGATAGGATAAAAATATATTTGATATCTAGTAAAAGTTTGGATTGAAATTTCTTAATCTATTAGAAAATAATAATATACATTAAATGAAATGATACATTTTTCAGGGTAACTACGAATAAATATTAATGCTGAAAAAAGAACAAATATTGAAGTAATCATGATAAATAAAATTTGTACTTTATTTTTCAATATCTTAATAAGCAGTCTGAGACCGATGTACCGAAATTAATATAATATACTTTTAATATATGTAATAGAGTTAAACATAATATAGAAAAGTTCACGTTTCGGACAAATTGTAATCGAGTGCGAAGCACGAGAAACGTGATCAAAATGTGTTCGTTAAAGCTGAAGGAGTTTTAACAAAAGAGAATTCACAGTCCTTCAGTTTTGAAAAGTTTATGCACAAATTTAGTGGGAGTACAAAGACCGAGCGCGCAGAGCGAGGTTAGTATATTTTCGAGCGCGAAGCGCGAGACAAATATACTATCGAACACGAAGCACGTGATCCAACGGACGCGCGCCCCAGGCGCCCTCGAGCCCTTAGCGGGCAAATTCGTTCTTCTTGAAATGTCCTTTCAAACTTACTTCAGAAGACAGACAGGAGTTTTTCCCAAATTTCTTTGTGAATTTGGAAAATCTAAAAAACTGCTAACGATAATAAAAAATAAAGAAATTAATTATGGTCATTCTTTTGAAAAATACTGTGTGTGCAAAGAAAATATGCCACAACTTTGCTCATAGTTCTAGCAAACACAAACATTCATGAAAGGGAAGTGAAACTTTGCTGATTTCTCATTCTGTTATCGTTTTCTCGAAACGAGATTCGAACCCGTGATAAAAACTACTCGCTTTTCGCACTGAAGAATGAAGGAAGCACTTTACTAATGATCTATAAGCTGTCTCCTAAATCGACGTTAATAATTTTCTATTTAAGCATAAAATGACAGTTTATTGTAATTTATAATTAAAACTTCAGTTTGCATATATCTGTATATTGCCTCTTCCGATTTTTGTAATTTTGACATCATTTCTCACAGAATTTTGTAATATAAAGTACGACGTGTTTGGGCAATGTACCGAAAACATTTGGTCTACGCTCATCGAATTTCGGTGAACCTTGACACGGCGTATAAATTATGCAAGTTTGAAATCTAAAATCATATTCTTGAAAGTCAAGTGTTAAAAATTAATTTCCATTTCCGATACAATCATGGTTCCAAAGTTTACCAAACTGTAACGCCAGAATGTTAGCATACGATGTACCTAAAGAACTTTCAGAAAGCTTCCCTTCAAAAAGGTGGCGGAGAGCGAGAGATTAAAGGCGAGAGATTGATTAAAAAAGGGATTCAAGCACACAACCAGTATACGATTGTCTTGCTAGATTAAACTCCAATAACTTCAAGTTTCAACGTTTTCTTGTATCCAGATGCGAAAATTAATATAAAGTGTACTTATATATACAAAATGAAAAGAAAAAGATATATTAGAAAAAAGGATTCAAACTAAATTGATTTTTAAACATTACGAGACTTTAAATTTGTTGGTAAAAGTAAGCAGAAATAAATGAATTAGAACCGAGATTCATGATTGTGTGTTGAACCCCTCATTTGCGATGCTTGTTTCTTCCACTTTTTATTTTACGTTCACTTTCTAGAGTTTTACATTTTTTATATCAATATAAAAAACCTCTCTTCGATTTACGATACATCTTTCTAAAAAAAAACAGTGAGCTTATTCAAGGTTTTTATTTTAAAAACATAAAAGTGCAAACAAGGTGCATCGACTATATAAAAACACGAATGAAATGCAATGACGAAAATTACAAAAGAAGTTGAAATTGAATAAATATAATAATCATTTAAATTTTCAGAATAAAAATATACAAATACGATACTACTAATTGAGCTCAAATTTCAAATGCATAAATAATAATCAGTGATGAAATTACTTGAAGGTACTCCTAATTAGTAATTAACACAATATCAATTTTGCTTAAATTATTATTTAGTAAATAATTATCTTGATTTTTTATTTTTTAAGCACCTTGCAAAAAACAAACTCGTTTTACTTTTCGAATATTTTCCCGTCTGCTTGAAAAAGACAATAATGTAAATTAAATTGAATTCATAACAACGTCAGATTTATGATTTTTTTCCAAGAATTATTTTCCTTTTTTTCTTTGTTGACCTTTCATCGAGCGTTAAAAAATGCAAAGCGAAAAATCTCGTTTGCTTTAAAATAAAGTGCAGGGAAACTGCCTTGAGTCTTGGTTATTCCCTTAAGGCTAGAAGGGACTGGAATGACTTGCTTTTGAATGTGTAGCTCTTAAAAATGACATGTCTTCTTGATTTGAAAAAAAATTAATTATACAAATTTCTCAAGATAAAATAATATAAATGTTTCACTGAATATGGTTGATTAAAAATTCTTCTGATTTTCTGTAATATTTTTCATTGATTGATAAAATGATGAATAAAATGATAGCAGTTAAAAAGCTTTCAAAAGACTGCCATAGAGTAGATCTTTGTTATAAGAACATTCCTATTAACATTCTGAATTGATATAAAGAACCCTTAGGTTCACCAAAGCAAATTGGTGTATTTGTAAATTATTATCATTATTATTTCATTTTTTTCTGCTCCCTCTGTAAAATATTTTAATTATCTTTAATTAGACCTTATATCCACGGTTTTCCTCCTTTTCCAGGTTTATCAGCAAGATTGAAAAATAGGTTAATATAATTAGAAGAAATCCTTTCCCGCGTGAGATCTGGTAAAAGAATTTGCTCGTCGCCGTGCTCAATACCAATATCAATATCGGGCTCGCATTTCAGGTAGAAGAAATAAGGAATTTCTTCATGGGTGTGAACGGCATCTGTTTTCATGACGTCTCTATTCATTAACTCGCTCTTTGCCTAATTCAATCAAATTTAACTCGTAAAATTAAGAATCTTTTTATAAAATTTTGCTGAAACTTAATGTTGCTTACCCTATCACCTGTTTCTATCCAGTGCTGATAAAACGATCTATAGATTGTTGCTTTATGACGAACTTCTAAAATGAGTTTCATCATCTCTTCTTCATTTCTTGGAATTGGGATAATCTAGAAATTTCCATTATATCATTATTAATATTGTTATAGCATTAAGCTTTACATGGAACGCATAAACTTGTTTAGTTCTATAATTTCATTATGCTACTAGAAATACAGGAATGGGTTAGGTAAGTTGCATATTATTAAATATTTATTTTTCCCAGTGAAATTAAAAATGCACTTGAAACTTAATGTCATTACGCAGGAAAATTTTATTAAAATTAGTTTAAATATATTTTTTAAGGTTTAAAAAGTATGCTTTTCGAATTTTATGCGGAAAATTTACTACGAAAAATTTTTAGAATTGTATGCAGTATATAAAAAATATATTATCTGAAATTCGAATGCAACTATTCTATTTATGAGACAGAAGTGAGAGAAGGAATACATAGTAGAAGGGGTAGAACCTAAATTATTATTTATATAGCACATTTTCCTTCAACTTAGCAAAACGTTTTTCAAATTTTAACATTTATTGACTCTTCTTTCATGGATGAAAATAATCTTTCCCTAATTTTTGCTGATATGGAATGTGGCTAGAATTATTTGTAAAGGAAAGTTTTGAAAATTTGTTCTTTGCGTGGCTAATGATTCTTCCTAATACGAGTTTTGAGTGGTTTATAATCGTAAGGCATCATTGCTGAGAATGTATGTGGTTATTACTGTGATTATAGTCGAAGTAATTTTCAGTGTGGCTAATAAACGATCTGAAGCAAGTCGCTTGGGGGTCTTTCTAAGGAAGTGACCTAAGGGTATGGCTATAAAGGGGTGTGTGTATAGAATGTAATTAGGAGCTTCACTAATGTACATTGTACACTAAGGTACTTATTATATGGGTATGCTTAAGGAAAGGGGTTATTCTCAATGGGTTACTTCTATGGTTGTCAACAGGGTTGCCACACGTGGCGATTCCATGATCTTGTTGGCGACCACTTTTTCACATTTGGCGACTGGCGACTCTTATGGCCATTTTTAATTTGAGCTGGATATTTTATGGCGACTAGTGAAGAACTTAATCGAAATACACTTTTTCCTAATTTCGTTGAAAACGCATACTCGATATATCGCCAATCAAGAGCCCGCATCAGCATCGCAGCCTCTGACGAATGAAAAGTAGTCGTCGGCTTTTTTTCGGATTTTTTATTATTCAAATTTAGCTCCGTATTTTAATAAATTTACTAAATAGTACTTTAACCTTCGAGAACACACGGGGTCAATTTGACACACACAAATCTTGACCGAGAAAGAGTTTCTATATAAATTTTTGGCTTGAAATATTAACAATTAAAAAAGTTACAATTTTTTTCATAAAATTCCATTTTAAAAAAAAAATTCGGGAATTTTTTTAAGTATGTTAAAGACTTTAAAGGCACTTATAATACTTATAAATTACTTTAACATACTTAAAAGTATTATTTGTATTTATCTATTGCCTTAAATGTATTTAAAAGTTACTTTAACCCTTAGTTACCACACTTCTCGGGTGTAACACGCTTACCACACATAGGTCCTAAGGACCCAGGCGAGAAAAATTGTTATAAAAAATAAACCATTGCATATATTTACATGGAAATTTTTTCAGAACTTCTTGAATACCTATTGTATAAGGCTGCATAGGTTATGTAGTCATAAAATAAATTTAAATACGTTAAAAAAATTGCAAAAGTAAAAAAAATGGTAAAAATGGCTATTGTTACTAAAAAATTTCTAACTTTTTGAATTCTCAATACTAGCAGCTAAAAATTTAGCGGAGTCTTCTACTAATGTACCGCTAGAAGAAAAAAAATAGTAGTTTAGTGAATCTTCAAAAAAGGATATTTATTTTGAAGAATGAATTACGAAAAAAAGTGAAAAAATGAAATAGGCGTTTTCGACAATATACTCTATTGTATCAGCTATTAAAAAATTATTCTTATTGAAAACATTGTTACTGTTCCTGTATCTTACGATTTATGTTTCAATTTTATAACTCTACTTTATGATTTTTTGATATTTTATTTATGTAAAAATAGATAAGAATATTTCTTGAAACAAGTAAATAGAAAAAAATTGGAAATTTATACTCGAAATATAGAGCTTATAGAGTGGGATTGTATACCGTCACTCCGTTGAGAAACTATCGTTATTAAAACGGTATATATTTTTATTAAAAAAATTAGACGTTATTTGAAAATTATACACTTTATTCTTCAATGTAAAGCTACTATACGCTAAAAAAAATCATTCCAAAAAATCATTTTCGAACGTACTTACCACACATGGGTCTAAAAGACCTAGACCCATTTTTGAATAGTTGCCAAAAGTAGACTAATGGCTCTAGCGTCATGCTAAATGGCCTGAAGGGTAGTTAAACTCTTGAACTATCGGCGAATGTGGCTACAAGCCGGCTTCTCTTTCATTTAGGTATTTTAAATTAAGGCGCAAGAAGGTCCTGTGTCCTTTGGACCCAGTGTGGTAACTAAGGGTTAAAGATTATTTCTTTGCTTATTTCTTTCTTCTAATGGCCAACTTCTTAACTTTTCTATTTATTTTGATTGCTTCGAAGATTTCTTTTCTGTTTTTTTTTGTTTGGAAAAAATCACACTCTGTTGCAGCTAAAAATTTCTTTAACTGCAATTGCCGATCTTGGTTAAGAATAAACACATAATACTGCAAGATACCTGGTATCGTTGCTGCACTGCCAAATCTTGGTTTTAGAATTTCTGAAGTTACAGCATGAGTTTCTTTGCTACTGAAAAAGCCAGCGTTTCTTTATAACTCTTTTGCGCCCACTCAAATAACGCTTTGGCAGTCAGTATATGGTGTTTCGCAGAAGCTTGCAGGCTGGCCCGAACATCTCCTCTTTTTATATTTGCTCCTATGCCATCCCAAGCTCCTTTACCATGGGCCGAAGCATGAAAATGCCATTTTGCTGAGACACCGAAATCTTTTTCGTCTGCTTCAAGACTGGCAACACTGTTTTTATTTTTAAAATGTTGCCCTGCACCGCCTGTGAAATAGTAAACCTTTTTCGGACTATGATTAGCTTTAACATAATCCAGAATGATTTTTTGGTATTCATAAACGGAAGTCATGAGGCAAGTTATCTGAAATTATAATTATACTTTTGTGCTTTAATTCCTCATCTTCGCGATAGTGAATAACTATTGTGAAGATAGCAAACCAAGATTTGACAGTGCAGCAACGATACCAGGTACCTTGCAATAGCATGTGTTTATTCCTTACCAAGATCGGCAATTGCAGTTAAAGAAATTTTCAGCTCCAATAGTGTGCGATTTTTTCAAGCAAAAAAAAAAATCTCCGAAGAAATCAAAGACAACAAAAAAGCAAAAAAGACATCTGTCAAAGAAACAAAATCAAAGACAACGAAAAGACCAAGAAATCCATTTGCCAAAGTAAATAGAAAAGTTAAGAAGTTGGCAATTAGAAGACAGAAATACAGTGACTCTAATGCAAGCATTGAAATATGCCAATGACAGTCTCAACCCTGAAAAATGCAGAGAGTATTTCTATAAAGAACAAATATTTATAATTGACAAGATAATTTAGTCCGAAGAAGTTCCCTCGAGCGAGCCTCCCAGCGGTCCCGAGCGCCGTGAATGCAACGCATTATTATTTATTTAATGTCTCGAAAACAAAAAAACGACATCTTGTGCTTTAAGGCTTCGAAAGAAAGAATTTTTATTTTGAGACAAAAAAAAATGAGACGAAATTTAAAAAAAAAATCCAAAATATTTTTGATTTTGAAAAAAGGGGTTAAATTTTCAAATTTTGAAGAAATTTTTATAACCATTTGATAGATCATCAAAAAATCTATAAAAAACATATAGGACAATATTTTGTTTAATCCATACGAAAGCAGTTTAGTACATTCGAAATAGGGACTACCAGAAGAAAATCCAAAAAATTCCCCCTCCCCAATCTCGGTCAATTTTTATCCAATCAAAAAAAAAATTTCTTTTGAAATACTATCTAGTAGGACTATACTTTACCCAAGTTTGAGTTCGATCAGAGAAAGTTATTTTTCAGGGTGGGTACACTTGAGAAATAATGCCTCATATGAATTTTTAAGGTTAGCGATATCTGGCGATTTTCAACCACAAAAATCACGTCTTCAGCACTTAGTCATCTGGAAACCCTGGTTCTCGATAGAGTGTAAAGATAGAGGGTGTGAGAAAAGGGTGCTATTGCGGATGTAACTAATGTGCAATTCTGAATAAATAATTGGTGTGTCGACTGTGTGACATGTCAAGTGGTGGGGCTAGAGCTTGTTTGTTCCTAGGAGCAGGAGCGGCGGAAGCCCTATGTACGGTGGGTAGTACTACCCACTTGCAATTTCTGAAAGACCTTCTTCTCCTTCTCACCCTCGCAGTCAGCAAAACTACCCACCTGGGCTCAACACGTTTCGCCGACCCTGTCTAGGAGGCGTGTTTAGGAGGTCTTGTTAGATTATGTGGTTATTGGATGCGGTTAACGAGCGTGGTTGTTGGTTCTCTTCTTACGGTGTGCGCTTAGTTGGTGCGATCAGTAAGAGTGCACAGCTAGAAATTTCCAAAGCTATGTTACTAAACGCCAATGAAAGTAATATGCCTAAACTTGTATTATATTCAGTATACAATTTTGTCTTTCTCTGATCTAGCGTTGGAGAAGGACATCTAAAACCAAATGGCTACGAGAACAGAGTCGTCACCTGGTGGATGAATGTTTTGTGCTTTTGTATGGTAAAAATGTAGTAAATTTAAAACACTTCTAACAGAGTGGTTATTGCATTTCGTTAGGAGGTGTAAATAAGTCGACGTTTTCAACGGGTTACCAAGTATCGTTAGCGGATGTGTTTAGTGAGTTCAAATGGGCCTTCTTAGGGGGTGGATTTAGTGGGCGTGGCTAATAAGTGTATTCATCACGTCACTTTATAGAGTTTACTTACAATTGTTTAGTTAGTGAGTGCGATTAGTGGGTCTCATTAACGGGTGGACTTCGAGGGCATGGTTAGGTGATGTGGTTTATGAGGGGTGCGATTATCCGGTCTACATCAAAGGTGTAGTTAGAAGCGAGGTTAGTGGGCGTGTTCATCAGGTCTCGTCAGGGGATGTTTATAATGGAAACGATACGTGGGTTTCGTTAGGAGGTTGAGTTAGGAGGCAGTGGGCGTATTTATTGGGCGTGTTTATCGGGTCTCCCTAGACCCAAGTAGGGGAAAACTGCTCATTTGCCAGATGGGAATTTAACACCACCACCGACCTCTACTCATTCAACTTCACGAGAGCGACCACCCCCCAAGCTTCTGGACCTGCGAAGAGGGAAGTGGCGGTGGAACTCGAAACATGTGGCGAATAAGCAGTTTTCCCCTACTTGGGCAGGCCTGCGTTAGAGGATGCGTTTAGTGAATCCCGTTAGGCGGTGTCAGATAGAAGGTGCAGCTAGTGGGCGTGGTTACGTTTCATATACATACTTATGAAATGATTATATCTCTTCAGAACATTCCATTACTTCTTAAAACTGGGAAGTCATCTTAACTCAAACTAAATTCCCTGTAAAAAATTCAGATAAAATCGAGAAGTGAATTTTGGAACGCGAAAAGTGAAACGTAGCGTAAATAAGCTGTTTAAGTCTCAATGACGGCCGATGAAGCATTCGACACTGGAAATTTAATAGCACATTGAGGAAAGCGCTGGAATGACTCGGCAATTCTCTCGCGTGGAAGAAGGGCAGATAACCTCAATTGAGACTGCTTGTACAAACTCAGTGGTTCGCGCGCTACAAAAGGATTATTGTGAGATAGAAAGAGAAGAAAAAGAATAAGAAAAATGAGAGTGAGAAGAAGTAGTAAAGGAAGAGGAAGACACGATCGTTATAAAGTACTTTGACTTTTTCCAGCATCTCCTTCTCCCGTTTCTCTTTTTTGTCTGACTCTTTGGGCTCCCAAGGCAGACCGATCGGCCAGGCATTCTCCTTTTCTTTGTTCTCCTCCCCCTTATGACTATCTGCCAACCCCTCTTTTTCAATTTCATCCGTCGCTTTTCCGTCGCTGCCCTCGTCTGTGTCAATCTCTTCTTCCCTATCTACAACCACAGGATCTGCATCTGATGTCGGTTCTGTGTCTGGGCTTAATTCTTCAAGCACATGGGTGTCGTCTAAAGTCTCCTCTTCAATTTCACCATCCACTTTTGCGAACTCAGGATCCTTTCTTTCAGGAACTTTTACTTCTTCTTCTTGTTCTCCTGCTTCTTCTTGTTTTTCTGCTTCTTCCTCTCCTCCTTCTTCTAATTCTAGCTGGATATCAATTTGGTGGCCTGTAAATTTTCATTGAATATTTGTTAATGGGGAGAGACAGATTTTTTCATGTTTTTTAAATATTACAAACAAAATGTATCGGAATATTATGTATATATTCTCTAACAACAATTATTTTCTATTTGATGAATATAACATCATAAGAATAACAAAATCGATTTGAATTATGTTTTGAATGTTTAAGAAATAATAGTAAACGTTTTAAAACTGTTTTTTGAAGTCCTAAATTATATAATTCAATATGGAATGCAGTTTATTTAATTAAAACATGCAGAAACTTTAGGGTATTATGACAGTACATACTCCCATAAAGCACCCATAAAAAGACTGTTAAGCCTTACATAGACGTATCTGTCCTGTAATCATACTGACTCTCGTTTTATGTCCGAGAGAGGGCCAAGTTGAGTGCTGGTCTTCGTACTCGGAGTTAATTCCATATTAAAAACAATTATGCAAACTAAGAACGATGTGAATATCTACGTTCATCTTGTAAGAAAACTTGCACCAAGTTGGTTGTTAAGGAGTTGTTTTGCGAAAGAAAAAATGTGGTATGTCGAAAATATACTATTTTATCAACACTGTCTAATTTCCAAGTTTGATATTATAGTAGATATTCTATCTCGAATTGATACTAAAAAATAACGAAAGTGAGACATAAAACTATAAAAAGAGAATGGACTATAATCGGTTTTATTTTCCAAATCGGAAAGTTAAATGATTTTGATGTACAGTGAATTTGGAAATTAAGCGCCGCTTTTGAATAGAATTAAAGTGTGTGGTTCAATTTATCTCTGCACCGAACGTCTTTCCCGATATATGTGCAGATATATTTACGTCCTCATAGATTGCAGCCACTGTCCAAATGCACCATATACTACCCTCCGATGCTTAGCTCGTTTGCCCCTCTATCGGACGCCGATTAATCGATTTAGGATCGGATCGAGGGAGCGAATGAAAGATTCCGCGAGCCACCGTAAATTCTGGGGCCTAGCAATCTGCTGCTACATATGGCTACAGGTAGCAGCTTTTCTCATTACAGGCGTGAAAGATTCATTTCATTATCATCCAATCTTCTTCCTTCTTTCGAATCGAGGTTTCCATTCTTAATATTTTTTAACCTTTTTTCTGTTTTCTTTACCTTTCCGCAGATAGCGTATTTCAATTATAGTTTTATGAGACCGCTTTATGGATATTGAACAAGTTTTTACTATCGAGGTCTCATTTGGATATATTGATTGCCTATTGATCAAGTACAACACAATGCAATTTGAAAACATCTATTGATGTGAATAAATAACTTCGCTGAATTTCATCGTATTTCTAGGAATTCGAAATCGAAAACGATCTTTAAAGTAATAATAAATAATATTCTTTTCATCAAAATTAGTTGAGACTCTATATATTCTTGTGTAACTAGTTAATGTTATTTCAAATATTTTTTAATTTCCTTCTATAAACTACTCGAAACTCTAATCCTAACATACTCTATCCTCTATTCACTATACTGCATAAGTATACAATAATGTGAAACTGTTAATTAACTTTTTAATTTTTCTGATAATTAGCTAAAGTTCTACATATATATCTTTAATTCGCGGGAATTACAAGTGGGGGTTTGAGTGTACACTAGGTTTCAAAAGATTTCAAATATATCGAGGGAATTCCATTAATTACGTAAGAATGATTGTTGAAATTTGTGACGCCCCCCCCCACCAATGTAAGAAGTAGTAAGATTTCTGTGACCCCCCGCCCCCTTCTCAAGTAAGATTTTATATTTTTGAATCCATATATCAACTATTTTTACTATAAACGATATTTCAAAAAAATGAAAGGAATTTCAAGAGATTTGAAAGATTGCCATTGATTTGAAAGGATTTTAATAGATTTCAAGGGATTTTAAGGTATTTTAAAGGACAACAAAGTATTTCAAAGAATTACAACATTTTTAGTGAATTTCACGGGATCTCCAGAGTTATTTAAAGTTTCATCAGATTTCAAGGGATTTCACAAGATTTCAGGACATTACAAAAGTTTTAGGATAATTCAAAGATTCCAAAGTATTACGAGAGGTTTCACATATTTCAAATGATTACAAATATTTCGAGAGTTTGAAGAAATTATCTAGTACAATTTCAGAGAATCTCAATTTTTAAGGCATTTAGGAGATTTTAGTGGATTTTAAGATACTTATTTAAATATATTTAAAAAAAAAGTCACTGGATTTTGAAGGACTATTATAGATTTGGAAACGATGTTAAGACCAAACGATGTTAAGAGATTTAAAAAACTCAAAAGTATGTCCACGGGTTTTAGAGGGTTTTGTAGGATTTCAAAAGTTTGAACAGAATTTTGAGGGATTTCCAATTATAAGAATTTTAAGGGATTTCGAGTAATTTGAGGGATTTCCAATTATAAGAATTTTAAGGGATTTCGAGTAATTTGAATTACTTTTAAAATATTTTAAGAGACTTGGAGAGATTCTCACGGATTTCAAGGATTTCAATGAGTTTTAAAGAAATTTCAAAGATTTCAAGGGATCTCGTGATATATCGAAACATTTCAGGTAATTTAGAGAATTCTAATCGATTTTTAGAGGTTCTGAGAGATTTCTGCGGATTTTAATGGATTATAAGCGATTTTTATAGGATTTGGAAGATTGCAAGGGATTTTAAGAATTTAACGGAATTTCAAAGGATTTCTGAAAATTATATGTAATTATATGCCAACGGCCATACCACGCTGAAAAACCCAGTTCTCGTCAGGTCACTGAAGTTAAGCAGCGTTGGACGCGGTTAGTACTTGGATGGGTGACCATCCAAGAAAACTGAGTGCTGTTGGCACATCGTGGGTGTGGTGAGCCCACACTTGTAGTTATTTATAACTACAAGAAAACTATCCACCTAGAAACACTACCCGAATCGGGTAGTGTCACGCCTACCCTGAAAGGGAAATGGCTTAATGGTATACACATATGTAGGATTTTAAGGGATTTCGAGTCATTTTAATGAATTTTAAGAAGTTCTCAACCTGTTTAAAGGGATTGCACAAAATTTAGTACGATATCCATGGAATGCAAAGAATTTCAAAGAATGTATGTATACCATTAAGCCATTTCCCTTTCAGGGTAGGCGTGACACTACCCGATTCGGGTAGTGTTTCTAGGTGGTTTCTTGTAGTAAATAACTACAAGTGTAGGCTCACCACACCCACGATGTGCCAACAGCCCTCAGTTTTCTCGAATGGTCACCCATCCAAGTACTAACCGCGCCCAACGCTGCTTAACTTCAGTGATCTGACGAGAACTGGTTTTTTCAGCGTGGTATGGCTGTTGGCCATGAATGGCCAGAATGATTTGAAAATATTAAGGGATTTACAACATTTTCGAAAAAATTCATTTCTAGGACCCCCTCCTCCAACAAAAAACATTAGGAAATTAATTTACGCTCCCTAAGAAACTCCAAGAGATTCCTATTTCTAAAAATTTTTAAGGATTTTAACATATTTGATGGAATTTTCACGGAATTTCGGACGATTTCAAAATACTTCGAACGATTTAAAAGGATTGCAAAGATTTTCCAAGATCTTAAGGAATTTTTAGGAAATTCAGAGAACTTTAAAGATTTCAAATAATTTTAAGGGATTTTAACGGCTTTTAAGGGTATTAAAAAGACTTTAAAAGATAACAAGTCTTAAATTTATGTTGTTTTTTTTTTCAAAAATACTTAGTTTATTATTATAATTCCAGTATTTTGTAGTTTATATATACATGAAAGGATTTTGAAAATATTTAAAAACAATATATTCAGATTTGAAATTATTCCAAATATTACAAAAGATTTCAATGATTGCACAAAAAAATGTATAGTTGATGTTATAGTTATTCTTAAGTCAACCAGTACTGCTTTGTCATTTAATCATTTATTTCAATATTCAACATTAAGAAAGCTTAGTTTGAAAATCAGCGATGCAAAATTACTTTTTTTCTTTTACTGTTAAGTTTTTGCAACTAAATTATATTTTCTTTTCAAAAAGAATCTTTTCACCGCCGAACTTGAACTCTAAATTTCCAGAAAAACCTCTACCCAAGCCATTATAAAACCCATAAAAAATAATATTGCCATTATTCATGATGAAGGGAAAAGATTTGAGTTACTTGAGAACTGAGTTATAACTTGAGGTCTTGATATGTGCGCAGTGAAAGAGAATGCTTAAAAACGTTACACCTTAAATTCAGAAATGAACTGAAATTCAAAAATAAATCTGAATGGAGCAAAATTTCAACTGAATGCAAGTAAATTTTATCTGAATTTAAGAAAACATATTAATTAAGTCTGAAATTCATATATTAACCTTCTTCAATTTAGACATATTTCTGTTGAATTTGAGTTTATCTTGGAATTAAAGTTCATTTATTAATTTAAGGTGTAACATTTTTAAATATTCTCAGCAGTATGTGTAGTTTATCTTGATAAAAGCTTTAAATAAGAGGGAAAAAATGTCTTCAAAATCCGGAAGTGTATATCCCCAGGCAAAAGCATGAATATGAAGGAGGGTTATAGTCGATGAATTATTTCTGAAAGCTACTCAAGAGTTTCACACCCGCCTTTTTGCTATCAAGGGAGCGATCCTGCTGCGTGGAGCTAAGAAAGTTCCTTTCTCAGTTCGACTGAGTAAATGTTCCATTAACAACTTCCAACGCGATCCTCTGTAAGAAACCGCAAGAACGAGCAGAGAGCAATTTTCGAGTTTAGATTTTTCCACCGAGCAAAACGTACAAAGCATGAACATAAAGTACATTACGCTTTATTTAACTTAGCTTTCCCAGAATTTCTTTAGGACATAACTTCTAAAGAATTATTTTAGAATAATCCAGCAAATTTATATTTTCGATGTCGACAAAGGTACCTTTAAACGAACCGAATCTGAGCCATGTAGGGGCAGTTCAAAAACTACGTAACGCTATTTTGAACCCTTTTTTCACCTTTCTTCTTCGTCGTCAAAGATCATCACACAAAGCTTGAACCCCGAGGGTGACGTTACAAAAGACACCCCCTCCCGTAAGAAGCCGTCCATAAATCTCGAGACGCATTTTTCCTTTGTTTAAATAAAGATGAGAATACAATTTTTCTGAATATGAAAAGGATACAACGATATAAATAAAAGAAAAACGCGTCACGAGATTTATGGACGGCCCCTAAGTCAAAATGTTTTCTAAATTAATATTTGAATGAAAAATATATGAATATTTTAGCAGACATCGCAGTTCAGAATTCTCTCAATACGGGAAAAATAGGGTGATTTTTCACGAAAAGAGGGGAATAGAAGGGGAATAAATTATTTTCAATCAATTTAAGTGTAGGTACCATATTGAATTCAATATGAAACGCTTAAGATTTCAAGATGAAATATATTGCATTTTTAACCAAATAGTTGAATAAAAAAAAAAAAAAAAAAATTCTACTTAACTGTTGCATTTACAAGCAAATAGTTAAACTTTCAAGCAAAAGGGAAGAATTTCCAATAAATCAGTAGAATTTTTTAAGAAATAGGTGAATTTTCAACCTACAATGATGAATTCCCAAAGCAGGAAGCGAGGCTGGACGTGTTTTACAGAAAGCTTCGCTTCTGTCCCTTGGTATACTACACCACAGATACCCCATAGTTTAAAATTAACCCTACAGTACAGTCGCTAATGACCCTGGCAGTTGATGCGACTAGAAACATTCAATTAATAAAAAAAAATGACGAATGCTCACCAAAATAGTTGAATATTCAACCAAATTATTGAATTTTCAACAAAGTAATTGAACTTTTAACAAAATAATTAAATTGTTAACAAAAAAAATTGAAGTTCCAACTACAGTGATGAATCTCTGACAAAAAAAACGTAAATTTTCAACTAAGGATTTCAACTTTCAACCATTTATTTGAATTAGCATTCAAAAAAGATTAATTATAAACAAAAAAATGTAATAGTTGATATTTGAACCAAATTTTTTTTTAATTTTAAATCAGAAACAGTCGAATTTAACCCAAAATATGAATTCTCAACAGAAGATTTGACGTTTCAACCAGAAAAGATTTTTCAGTGAAAAGAAAAAAAAAATTTCACCAAATTTTTAAATCATTAAACCAAAAAGGCAAATGGTCTAGTTGATTTTGAACCAAATATTTGAATTCGCTACGCAAATAATATAATTTTTTTAGACAAAAAGTCGAATTCTCAACAAAAAAGTTCATTTGTTCTGCCAACCAGTTAATTTTTATACTGAAAACGTTAAAACTTCAACCAAAAATAGAATTGTTAAATTTGGAGATGAAAAAATGTATTTTCAGCAAAAAAAAAAATCAAGAAAATAGTTCAATTTTCAACCACAGAGATGGATCGTCTACTAAAGAAATGAATGTTTAACAATGTAGTTCTTACAACCAAATTGTATATTTTTCAATCAATAAGATAGATTTTCTACCAAAAAAGACACATTAACAACAAAATACATAAATTTCCACCCAAATTATTGAACTTTTATATAAAAACGATCAATTCTCAACCAATAATGGAATAGTTAAACTTTCCGGGCATAAAAACAAATTTGATTTTGAAATAGTTAAATTTTCTACCAAGGACCACTTGAAGAAGTTCCTGGGAATTAATAGCCTTATGATTATGGTTGAGAATTTCTATCTAAGTTAATCAACAAATATTTTTCTCTCAACTATTTTTCCAAAGTTTAAAGTATTTATTGCATACTAAAAATAAGTCCTAATCGAAAATAATGTATTTCCGATGGAATTAACATCTTAAACAGTGAAACACCCATTTTTTGGAAATAATGTTTAAAAAAAAAACAAGTTTTTAGATGCTTTCCTTGTAAAATAAAATTAATAATTTTCATTTTTCAAAGGATTTCGAAAAATTATTATACACATTTATATTTTCCATATATGATGTCATATTCTGCATTAACCCCTACACCACCCCTAGCAGTGTGACATAGTTTTTGAACGGCCCCTTAGGTAATTTCCGAGCTTAATCATTCTCATATTAATTTTTGTTAGTTTATAAAAAATTATATTTCTTTGTACCATCGTCGACTTCCGTTGTATGGTCCATAGTTTTAACTTTCTTTTCTACAGTTTCATCATTTCCCTCTTCATCTTTCACTTTGGGTTCATCCTTTTTCTTTATTTCTTTTCCTTTTGCTTCAGTTTTCAACATTATATCACTCATCCGTAAAACAAGATTTATCTGAGAAAGAAGCCAGTATCGCCATTCGTGAACCTCATCGCCTACCATTGACAACCAGCAACTCCAAACACGGAATTTTTCCGATGGAACCGCAATCAAACGATCCATTGATTCTATAACTTCCCTGAAAGCAAAAGATAAAAGTTCAGATAAATAAGTTTCCACATACAACTTTAGCTGTTACTAACTATTTGGAAATTTCAGAGTTTCAACTTTAAATAATTGAATCTGCAACTCTTTTCTAGTTTACGATTTGTGAAAATAATTCAAACTAACTAAATGCTCGAAAGAAACAATTTTTTTAATTACTTTCTATTTTTGCTTACTGTACGTATTTTTTTAAACTTTTATTTAAAATTTAACGTATAAAAATTAAATACTTTCTTAAGATTGTGAAAACGTGTCGTTTCAAGGAACAAAAACAATATTCTTCCTTGTCATCGCTCCTAAAGTAAAACAAGAGAGAAATTGTTGATAGATTCTTCCCAGGAATGTTTATCATTCTATAAGACATTAATAGAAAATACTAAACAAGCCACGAAAATATTTATCACATTTCTTGGCAATTTTTCAACACATTTTAGTGAGTGAAGAAACATCTAGTTTGAAAAATTCGAAACTGAACGCACGTTGCTTCTGCAGTTGACCTTGAATTTCAAAGCAGTGGACTCGCACAAAGGCCTCTTTAAATTTATAATTTCTTTTATCTCGCCTCAAGAATCAATTAAAGGGTAAATTCCAAAAGTTTGAAAATATACCGTAGTGGATCTTTCGCAATTCGGAATTCCGGGGAAACGTTGTGGAACTGCTGTTTCCTGTTTTTGTGTGGCCTCTGTTTGCGTCACTCAACCTACACCTTGGACTAAAATTACCAATAGGTGATCGTCAAACTATTTCGAGTGAGATTCACAAGAGGAAGAGTTTAAGTGCGACTCTCGACTCGTGGAGAAAAACAAAAAATCGAGGTTAAAATAAAGTATTCATGCCTTTGAATAATTGATTTTAGACATGAGAACCCCTCGTAATTTTATATGAAAATATTGTTTATTTCCTAATACAGAACCTAGTTATGTTTTTCTATATAACTTTTCCTACTTCTTCCAATTAAAATAGATACTTAACAAAAAGCAGTTATTATTTAGCTAATGAAGCAGGTGTTAGAAATGATGAATCGAAGTCTAATATATTCACATCTTTCCTATTCCTATCCACTGCAAATGCAAGGTTGGAAAATAAAGTAGAAATCAATGTCGATTTTCATCACAAACTCTTATCAAATACATTCAAAGGTATTGTTCATGCATGTGCCATGGAAAATTCGGATCAAGTTCCGAAATATGCTAACCTCCGATAAATTTGAAACTAAGTATACCCATGTATTTTGACTCGCTAGTTACGGAAATGGTAGAAAAATACCTGCGAATTTGATTTTCAAGTTTAAAGCTCCAAAAAAACTATAAAAATTTCATGTTTTTTTCTGTTATTTCATTAAATGATTACATGTACAAAAAAAAATTAGATAAAAGTTGTAGATCTTTTGAAAATACACCTTTCATGTGATATACATTTTTTTCTGAAAAATGATTCTTTTTTTTAGAAAAGAAGGAAGATGTTGGTACAAAGTGTAGAATTGCTTTCAATGGGACTTGTGGCACTCCTTTCCTTCACGAAACGTTGAAATGGAGAAAGTATGAGACATACATTATTTCTGTGACCAGTCACAGGGTGCATTCCCACCCCCGATGAGACGTTGGAAAGGAGAAGCGGATAAAGTTCCGAATAGGTGAATTCTCCGATTTTCTTCAAACTCCGTATACATATGTATTTTGACACGTTGATTGCGAATATGATAGTAAAAATTGGCGACAAGACGACTTTCATGGTGAAACCATAAAAAACCCATAAAAATCATGTCTTTTGTGTTTATCTTAGCCAATACGCAAAATTTTCAAACAAAAGTTGTAGATCTCATGGAGATACACATTTTGTTTTGCATGCATTTCTTCAGCGATTGATAGTTTCCAAGAAAATTAATGATACATGTGATTAAATGTAACAGATTTCAGTGCAATATTTCAGTATACTCCAACCATCCCGCGGTGAAAAGCATGATAAGGTATCAAGCCGAAACCAATGGAGATACAATGTAAAACAAGATCGAGTGTACAAGTAGATGTCACAGGTAGATGTTTTACCAACATTATATTTGTGATAAATCACAGGGGTTTCTTCGCGCCCCCACGATTCGTTCAAAAGGGATATGGGTTTGAACAAAATTATGTCTGTGACTAGTCACAGGGGTGCCTCCCCCCATGAGATGTTGGAAGGGTGTATGGGTTTGATCAACATTATGTCTGTGATCATTCACATGGTTGCTTTCCCGCTCCCCATGAGACGTTGGAAAAGGGTAAGTCTTCAACCAGCATTATATCTGTGATCATTCACAGGGGTGCCTTCCGGCCCCACATGAGACGTTGGAAAAGGCTATGGGATTGACCAACATTATGTCTGTGACTAGTCACAGGGGTGCCTTCCCGCCCCATATGAGACGTTAGAAAGGGGTGTGGGATTGAGGAACATTATTTCTTTGAATAGCCACAGGCGTGCCTCTCCCCATTAGATGATGGAAGGGGGTACGGGTTTGATCAACATTATGTCTGTGATCATTCACAGGGGTGCCTTCCCGCCCCGCATGAGACGTAGGAAAAGGGTAAGTATTTGACCAATATCTGTGATCATTTACAGGGGTGCCTTCGCGCCCTGCATGGGATTTTGGAAAGGGGTATGGGTTTTGAACAACAGTATGTCTGTGACTAGCCACAGGCGAGCCTCTCCCCATGAGATGATGGAAGGGGGTACGGGTTTGATCAACATTATGCCTGTGATCATTCACAGGGGTTCCTTCCCGCCCTACATGGGATGCTGGAAAGGGGTATGGGTTTTGAACAACATTATATCTGTGACTAGTCACAGGAGTGGAAAGGGGAAAGCATGTAACATACATTATTACTGAGACCAGTTACGGAAGTGCCTTTCCGACCCCACGAGATGTTGAAAAGGGGTAGGTGTTTGAACAACCTTATTTCTGTGCCTAGTAAAAGGGATACCTGTCCGTCCCACGAGACGTTGAAAAGAGGTGGAGTTTGACCGGAATTATTTCTGTGAACAGTCATAAGGATTCCTTCCCGCCCCCTGTGAGACGCGTTGAAAAGGGGAAGGTATGTGACCTACATTACTTTTGTGGCCTGCCAGAGGTATGCCTTCCTGCCCCCCAAGGAACTTTCGAAAGAGGGAGGTATGTGACCAAACTTCAACCATCTCGTGGTGAAGTGCATGAATAAGCAATGCCGAAACTAATGAAGATTTGGCAAAATGTGCTTGTTGGAACTATATATTTCCCATTTTTCACAAACAATAATGGTTTTCGGCTATGGTTTGAAGAACATAAAAGACGTATATTTTGAAGGCTACAACTTTTATTCCAAACTTTTTCCTCTAAACACAATATTTATCGAAATAATGTGAGATAAATGAAAATATCACCTTTTTTTTGTTCTTTTGACCTTAAAAATCAAATTTACTGGTATTTTCACTATTGTTTTCATAATCAGCAAGTCGAAAGACGTAGGTGTACGCAGTTTCAAATCAATCGGAGTCAGTATTTTACGGAACTGTACCCAAAAGTTCCATACACATACATGTTATTTTCAACAATAAATTATTCTTTCATATTCCTTGCATCTCGAGAGAATATAAATATAATTTACATAATACAAAATTGAGAATTTCGACTTACATATTTGGTTGAACGAACTTGATCCCAATTTTCTCGAGCGTGGGTGTCAAAGCTATTCTCTCGCCCCTTTTTTTTCGTCGCTCTTCCCTTTCTTGCCATCTCCTTTCTCTCTCCATCCTCTCCATCTCGATTTCCTGCACGAAGATGTCTCGTTAATCGACCCCTTCAACTACCACTCTCTAATCGAAAGGCTTATCGTCGATTAAAATCGTGAGTACTAGCGTCATCCCTTTCCAAATGTGTTCTTCCAACAAAGTTTGTGATAGGTTTAAGGACGGAAAATGTTATGTTGAATCGCGAAATGTTTTATATCATATAGGTTCAGGAAATATTCCAATTTGAGAAAAATTTAATATTTAAAATTATTTTTAGTAAATTTCATGGAGTTGAAGCTGCATACTGTATTCATAATTAAAAAATTTTCAAATTGAAGCGTTTAAATTTATTTAAATTGGATGTGTTAGTGAAAGAAAAATGTTAAAATTGCAACCATTCATAATTCCATATTTTGTTAAACATCCACCTCGAAAGAAAGGATTTCCGTGCAAAGTGCTTTAATCCAACAGACTAAGCGAGAATAATATTGGCGGATTTGCACTTTAAAAAACATTTATTTTGTGAATTGACGCCATGCAGGATCGGAAATTTTGATGATAAAATGTATAAAAGTGCTAAATAATTTTCTTGGACGGTTGTTGCAAAAAAGCGAGTGATACATGTGTGAACAGGCAATTACTACTCGTGTGATTGCAGCATTTGCCTTCAGTTCTTCGCCCTCATCTACATTTTCTAACCCACAGCTCGTACTGCAGGTTTCACACTCGCCAGCAAGCACCTATTTTTCGCCTTGTATCACAAATATTTCCATTGGACGTATTGAAAAATTAGAAAATGTCAAATTCTAAAATACAACTTGTAATTCAGAAGTTTTAACAAAAATTCCATAAAAGTTCGGTAGAAATTTGATTTATTCAGAGTTGCTACAGGTCAGGAAATTCCACGAAGTCATTGCAAGTCAGGGAAAGTCAGGGAATGTCAAGGAAAATCTAAAAAAGTAAAGGAATTTTCGAAAAAAAAATATTGTTCTTGATAAACTGCCCTCCGACCATGTGAAATACCGTAAGACTGCATCTGAATACTCCTCAAAATTTTACTAAGATTTTATCAACTTGGTGAATGAACAATAGGGTGGTAAAAAAATACATTGAAAAAATTTATTTTTAGAATTTTCATACGTATCGCCCTCAAAGGTGTTCGAAGTTGCACACAAAAAATTATTGCATTTTTTTAATGATATTTAGAGGTTCCACGAGCCCCATGAAGCTTAACACGTATTTCGCATAACAAAAAAAAGACGTTTTTGTACATTTTCATCACAACGGTCAATATCAGGTGAATCGAGTTGAAGCTCAACACTTCTCCTAACAATTAGCTGTGGAATACAAATTAATATATACTTTTTAACTATCACCCCCTAAGTCTGTTTTATAGTCACAAAAAAACCCCATAAGTGAAGAATTGGTTTTTGCAAGTTTTTTACGTTAATTATGATTTTTTTTCGATTTTACCGATTAAAATTGTGTTTAATGCATGAAGTACTATTTTCTTCTGATGATTAGATGTTTACATAAACTGTTCAAACAATTTATTATTGTTTTTAACAATTTTCTCTTAAATTATAGTTAGAAAGTCGCGTTTTATTTGGAATCTATAAACTTATTTTCACCTCTTCAATTAGAATTAGGTAATGATTGATTCAAGTTAGCAAAAATAATTATTTAAACAAATTATTATTATTTATATAAATATTGTATATATATATCTTTATAAAATATATAAATATTTATATTATAATATATAATATGGCCAACGGCCATACCACGCTGAAAAAACCAGTTCTCGTCCGATCACTGAAGTTAAGCAGCGTTGGGCGCGGTTAGTACTTGGATGGGTGACCATTCGAGAATACTGCGTGCTGTTGGCCCATCGTGGTTATGGTGAGCCCAACTTGTAGTTATTTACTACAAGAAACTATCCACCTAGAAACACTGCCCAAATCGGGTAGTGTCATGCCTACCCTGAAAGGGAAATGGCTTAATGGTATACATATCAATCTTCTTCTCTATATTCATGCTAGACAGTTGAAGTTTTTTCTGAAATTTTTAACTTTGTGTCCACTTTTCACTAAGTGAAGTAATAATTAGTACAAATTTAATAAACATAATTGTTTGATTAATGTATTATTGTTTATAACTTCCCTCTCTTTTCTCTTTTCTACCTTCTACTCAGAGCGAGGTATTAATTAATGCAATTTAACATACGTTATTGTTTATAAAGATTTTTATTGTTTATAACTATCTTCTCTTACATAATTGCTAGGAAACTGCGATTTTTTTCTGAAATTTTTAACTTTGCTTTGGCTTTTTCATTATGAACAAATGATAAATAAGCATTAGAGAGTATCATTTTTCAAACAATCTCTTTCTTTTTTCTAAATTTATTTTTCTGAAACAAAACAGATATTTGAAATATTCTTCAAATTTTCTATATGAATCATATTAAATGTAAATTTTTCTTAAAGTATTTAATGAGAGCCTTTTATTTAAATTAATATCAATACAAATATTTATTATTTGTTCCTCACTAAAAAGTCAAAGAAAGTTGAATATTTCAGAAAAGCCTGAAACTTTCTAGCATTACTCTAAGAGAAGATAGTTATAAACGATTATAGGTTGTTTGAACAATTATTTTTGTTAAATTGCATCAATTATTGTTACCTAGCTCTAAGTTCAAACTTGACAAAAAGTGGAAAATTTATGAAAAAACTACAACTATCTAGCATTACTGTAAGAGAAGATAATTATAAAATATAATTATTTGTTCAAACAATTATATTTGTTGAATTTCATTGATTATTACCTCTTTTTAAGTGAAAAGTGAACAAAAAGATAAATATCTCAGAAAAAACGCAACTTTCTAGCATTATTCAAAGATACTGTTATTAAGAATAGTAATCAATTGTTTAAACAATTATTTTCGTTAACTTAAATTAATTATTACTTCACTCTAAAGGCAAAGTGGACCAAAGGTGGGACATTTTTGGAAAAATGGCAACTTTCTAGCATTATTCTAAGAGAATATTGTTATAAATAATAATAAATGGTTTAAGAAATTATTTCTTGTTAATTTAATTGATTATTACCTCGCAATAATTGAAAAGTTAAAAACAAGTTGAAAAATTTAGAAAAAAACCGCGACCTTCTAACTCTATTCTAAAAGGAAAAAGCTAAAAACGATAAATAATAAATACGGCTGCGAAGTACTATGGATGTATTCACTATAGGTGTATTTATTTGTGCTCACTTCATGAGCATTTTGCATCCTCATAGATATCAAATAAATTTGCTTCCTCATAAAGGGAGGTTTTTCTCTAACAAAAGAAAAAAGTGGATAATCAGAGAGCCTATCAAAAAGTCAATCGATATTTTCTGTCACAATGAACAACTTTTTAGCTTACGGTAGTGTTATAGTTATGGTGAATGTAACATTTTTCTTAAAGTTTTTTAATTCGCTATTAATTAATCAAGAAAGGTCATCGAAAGTTCGCCAATAGATTAATCCACGCGTCTCGAAGACGCGAACAATTACATCAAATACAGTAATTTTATATTGCCAATATACAAAAAATCTTCTTATTAGCAAGGTAAATAACTTTGTTGACAAATATAAAACGATATGTGCTTGTTAGAGTATGGTAGGTCATAAAAAGTTCTTCAATTGGACAATCGATGCGTCTCCAAGACGCGAACAAATAGATAACATATTCATTACTCTTGTATTCCAAATATTAAATTTTGTTTCCTGATATCAACAAGATAAGCAATATATTTTTTCAATTGATAAATCGGTATTGCGAAATCATAGAAGGTCATAGAACAAAGATGGCAGATACAGTACTGTAGTCTTCCTCATATGAGCAAAGTTTACATCATATAAACGGAATACACTAATTTTCATGAAACTTCATAAAGCGGTACTCGTGGTTCCTAAAAGGTTCAACAATCACGCCTCCTCAGAACCAAGTTTCACTTAAAAGAGCAGGCTAAAGTTTGTTCCCTGGAAATTATGTTTTGGGGATGCCTCTTGAGTATTTGTACCGGAAATGAAAAAAAAATCGTTAGGTCCCCTTTCAAAATAACTCGATATTTATTGTTTTTTGATCAATTTATGTGATTTGTTGCGAAACCAACAAGTAATAAGTAAAGTTCTCTCTGATAAAAACCTTTAATTTTGCGTGCAACAAAAGTTCCCACGTGATAACTGTTGATTTACCTTCCCCTCTCATTTAGATTTTGAAAAATGTGTGAAAGACATGAGTTTTTGTTAAATTCTACGTTTTTGGTGCATTTTACGTTAAAATTCTGATGAGCAAAAAAAAGTTCACAAATTTCCGAAAAAAAAGAATGTTCTAGCATAAATAGATCCGAAGTTATGACGTTTTAAAGAGATTTTTCAGTAAAAAAAAACATTAAATCTTTTTTTTTTCGAACAATATCTTGTCCCCTATACATCCTTCATTAAAGTTGTTTGGGAATAAATGAAAGCAGATTGAATTATCTTTAAAGCCCAAAAAAGTTGATTCTGGCTCTCACAGAACATCAGTTATACACTCTTATAGCAGACTGCCTATAGTTTTTTTTCTAATTTTTTTCTTAACTTGTTCTTTCATAATGAAGATATCTTTTAAGTTTCATGCTTACTAAATAACTATTGTATCCAGGAGAATTCTTTTTTCTTACAATCGAATTTTCTACTTTTTCTTGGAAGCAATGAAAGATACGAAAAAATGTTGAAGAAAAAGTTTGCAGGTCTAAAAAAGTTCTAAGAAAAATATCTCTTGTTCTTTGGCGATATCTTTCATATTTTACGAGAAAAATTCAAAAATTACATTTTTAGAAAAAAAATTCTCCCGGCCTCAAAAATGGTTTCGCCCACGTGATTCTGATAAGGTGTGTTTCTTCTATTAGTAGAAACTTTTGAAAAATATTTAGAAGAATAAAAAAGGTGGGGGTTTCAACAAAATCTTTTTTATTTTATTCTTCGAATTTTGAAAACATTAAAAAAATATTTTCTTGAAAACCCCACCTTTGTTATTCTTCCAAATATTGTTAAAAAGTTTGAAATAATAGAAGGAGGGCATGTTATGAGTTTCATGTAGGCTAAGCCATTTTTGAGGCCGGGAGAATTTTTTTTCATCTAATAATGTAATTTTTTAATTTTTATCGTTAACTATGAAATATATCGCAAAACAACATGAGCCATTTTTTAGAAAAACGTTTTAGACGTGCAAACTTTTTACTACAAATTTTTTCGTATCTGTCATTGTTTTCAGGAAAAATTAGAAAATTCGATTGTAAGAAAAAAAAATTTTCCTGGCTACAAAACTTATTTCAGCAAGCATCAAACTTACAAGATATTTTCATTATCAAAGTACGAGTTCACAAAAAATTGGCAAGAAATTTAAAAGTGGGTTTTTTGAGAAAATCAATTTCTAATTTTTTCAGAAAAATCGCTGCCGTTTGGTTAATTTTGAACCCTTTTTAAATTTTGCAGCGGATTTTGAAAGAAAACGATGAAAACTATTACAATCATGAAGACAATGATAAATATTGTAATTAGGTCAAAAGTTCTAGTGGTTTAAAGAAAAAAGTCAAGCTTTTGAAAAAAAACCCACAAAATTCAAATACGCATAACTCTTTCGAAATTTTTTTTCGCAAATCGAAAAAATACATATCGCCTAATTTTTTCTAAAATACAACATATTTTGTCCCCGAAAGATTCTGCGATTTCAAGTTTAGAACTCTGCTTGATTTGAAATGGATTCGGTCATATTAAAATTTATATGGAATTCTATCGAAATTCTAGAGCGTCATGTATAAATTTTTCACAACATTTTTCTACTCCTTTTTACGTGAAAAGGCGTTAGGATATAAATATACTTGAAATAAAATGCATATTCAGAGGGACGTTTCATGGCTTCGAAATATTTAAGGGAGATACGGACATTTTCACTCTTCTCAAAACGGAAATCTCGTTTTTCGATGGTCTGTTAGTCATTTTGTAAATAGCTTTAGACGACCGGATACTACCTACTTAGTGACGATGTGCAAGTAAGTATGCGACTATCAAGAAAAATAATTTTTCCACAGCTCTCTTTACTGTTCCTTCAATTGTAACTTTTTATGTTATTCTTATCTACAGAAATCATACGAAAAATTGTAAAAATATAGATGAATAAATGTTATAGTATTATAAATGTATTGAACCCAATAAAAATTAGAAACACGTACATTTTCGATAGTCATTAATACAAATAAGTAGAACTTCATCCAAACTAATTTGATATATTAAATTAAACTGTTAGCATCGAAGTTTGAGCTCATGAATTTCATTTTCGAAGTTTCATTGCTCAGCGAATTTGCGGAATTCGAACTGCAGCCATTTAAACTTGAAAACATTTAACTATTATATGTGGCAGTATAATGATTCATTTTGCACGAAGTTTCAAAATTTAAATGTGCTAACCCGGTAATTGGTGACATTTGGCGAGAAAATAATTGTTCCAAAACGGAATCATAGAATTTATATGGGAAAAGTGAATAAAACCTTCAGAATAAGATAACTTTCTCAAATATAATCGAAACTTATAAACGCTTATTTACGAAAATGCAGCTTTTTGTCAAAATTTACAATTTAAGAAAATGTCGGATTTCACCACTTTTGAAAAATGGATTATTTTTAAGAATTTGAATCGGCGGCCATTTTGAACTTTTTTTTAAATATACAATTTTCGCCTGGTCACGTTTTTCATTTTTTGAAAAGCTGCATCTCCCTACTTAGTTTAAATACCATGACAAATATCAAATGCGGTTCGCGATTTCTAAATATTAAGCGACAAAATAATAATCTCGCCAAGTGTTGCTGCTACCGGGTTAACGCATTGATATTTCAAAATTTCATAGAAAATAAACATAGAAAGTAACATGACGGCTTTGAAAATGAGTAATTCCTCATTGTTATTCTCTTAATTTTCATTGTTAAATGCGTTTATAAATTAAATAACAAGTTTGAAGTATTTGTGATATTTGCAAAGAAGAGAATGAAGTTTAATGTTTTAGTTGATGGGGTCTTCATTATTTTGTGAAACATGAAGGACAGATTGTGTATAAACTTTCTATATTATTATTATAGATTAGCAGTTCGAACTCGAAAGTTCATTGCCTCATCTACCCGAGACCGCCACACATCTCTGTCTTGTGCATTCTCCATCCAGTTTAAGTAATCATGTCCTAGTTCTTTTAGATCATCCCTTACATTTTTCTCCCATCTGTTTCTCGGTCTGCCTAGGGGTCTCTTACCAGTCGGTCTCCCTCTTAAAACTTGCGCCACTGTTCTTTCATTGCCCATTCTTGCTACATGCCCCGCCCATCTTAATTTACGCGCTTTCATTACTCTATTAATATTTGCTGACCCGTAGAGAGCGTGCAGCTCATCATTATGCAGTTTTCTCCACTCGCCGGTCTCTTCGTCCCTTTTTGGACCATAGATTTTTCTAAGTACTTTATTCTCGAAAACTCTAAACCTATTCTCTTCTCCTTTCGTCAGCGCCCACGTTTCACACCCGTACATGACGACCGGCATTATTATCGTTTTGTAAATTCTTACTTTGATGTTTCTAGATAGCGATCGCGATTTTAGTAGCGTGTTTGCTGCATAATAGCAACCATTGCCAGCGTGTAGCCGCGCATTGATTTCCGTTTTAATCTTATTTTCGCTAGTTATAATAGACCCGAGGTATTTAAACTCGTTAACCCTTTCGAATTTCATATTTCCGGCCATTAGATCCCCGTCTTGATTACTTTCTCCGGACCTGACGACGGTCATATATTTTGTCTTCGATTCGCTAACTTCCAAGCCAATCTCTTTGGCTTTTGCGATCAAGATTTCTGCATTTTTGGCTACCGTTTCTTTATCATCCCCTAGTACGTCGAGATCATCCGCATATCCAAGAATTTGTATTACCCCATTGAGGGTAGCACCGGTCGGATTCGCCTGCACTTGCCTAACCACGTATTCTGAAACTAAGTTAAAAAGGACGCACGAAAGTGCATCGCCCTGTTCCAGGCCATCGCGGATCGAAAACTCTTCAGATAAACTACCGTTTACGCGTATTCTACCCTTACTGCCGCTTAAGCAAATTTCGATAAGTCTAACCAATTTTCTTGGCACACCCAAGAACTCTAGGATCCAGTACATTCGCGCGCGTATAATAGAGTCGTAAGCTTTTTTAAAATCGATAAATAGCTGATGTACTGCTTCATTAAATTCCCATTTCTTTTCTAACAGTTGTCTAATTGTAAACATTTGATCGCTTGTAGATCGGTTTCGGCGGAATCCACACTGGTAATCCCCAATGATTTCCTCGGCAAAAGGAGTTAGTCTACTTAGGATAACATTAGACAGGATCTTGTAGCACGAAGGCACAAGTGAAATTCCCCGATAGTTGTTACAGTTAGTTTTATCGCCTTTTTTAAAGATGGGAATAATGATAGAGGTATTCCATTCTTCCGGCATGCGTTCTGTTTTCCAAACTGCGCGTATCAATTTACAAATTTGCCTTGTGAGGCAAGGGCCTCCATTTTTTATCAGTTCTGACGGTAGGTCATCGATGCCCGCGGCTTTGTTATTTTTCAACTTCTTTATGGCCATTTCTATTTCTATATCAGTAGGATCGTTAATTAATAGATCAGCAGTGTGGATTTCGCAGAGATTACCTTCAACGGGGGCTTTGCGTACATTTAATAGTTTATCGAAATAATCTTTCCATAAATTCAGTCTCTCTGTCGCATCGGCTACTAGATTGCCATTTTCGTCCCTCATTACTTCCGTTCTACTTTGAAAGCCTTTCCTTATAAAATTGATTCCCCTGTACATCTCACGCGGGTTATTTTGTTTATTATGCGCTTCTATTGCTAGTATTTTATTCTTTTCCCACTCCCTTTTCTTGGATCTATAGAGCCTATTTGTACTTTTGCTAATCTCGAGATATTTCTTATGTGTTTGATCGCACTTATTTTGTAAACTACTTAGTCTGGCCTTCCGACGTTTCTCAAACCAGAGTTTGCACTCTTCGTCAAACCATGGTGTGCTTTTGGTTACTTTCTTAAAACCTATCGTAAGTTTCGCGGCTGCCTTTATCGCCTTTCTCGTATTGCTCCACAGGGTTTCCGGGTCCTCCTCGTGATTATTGTTATCGTCTCTCTGTTCTTGGAGAGCGTCGAAACTATTAGAAATCTCAACTTGGTAATTTAATGTTTCTGTTGCTGTTTTGAACTTATCTATATTGAAACGAACTGTTGAATCTGTGCGGCTTGTTTTCTTACTTAACGCTAGCCTAGATCTTAGTTTTACTATCACGAGAAAATGGTCTGAATTTAAATCCGCTCCCCTATACGATCTTATATCGAGAATGTTTGTATGACGTCTTCTGTCAATTAGAACGTGATCAATCTGATTGTGAGTATTACCATCTGGTGATGTCCAGGTGGCCTTATGTATATTTTTATGCTTGAAATATGTGCTTTTGACAACGAGGTTCTTTGAAGCTGCAAAGTTTATTACTCTGGTTCCATTATCATTACTGACGTCATGCAAACTTTCTGATCCTATTGTAGGCCTATACATTGGTTCTTTTCCAATTTTCGCGTTGAAATCCCCCAATACTATTTTTGCGTCAAACGTTGAGAACTTGTCAAAACCCTGCTCGATTGTTTCATAAAAAAGATCTTTAGTGTCTTCGTCTTTGTCCTCGGTGGGGCAGTGCACATTGATTAATACGTGTTTGCTGAAATTACCCTTTAGTACAATGTATGATAACCGGTCGTTAATGAATTGCATGTCGATAAGTGCTTGCGAAATTCTTTTATTAATAAGAAAACCAGTCCCCAGTCTTTGCCCCTTAGCTCCTCCCCAGTAGAAAGTATAGTTATCCCTAGAAATTGACGCGAAATCGCCCGACCAGCAGGTTTCTTGAAGTGCTATTACGTCAGTTTTGTATTCAATTGCTATCTTAATAAGTTCGCTAAATCGGCCAGTTTTTAGACTACGCGCGTTTAGAGTTCCCACCCTTAGATCTTTAACTGTAGTTTTTTGTTTTTGCAAGTTAGCCATGGTAGTTTCAAGATAATCCGCACGTTAGGATGCTATTCCGATCGTAGGTGAGTCCACTGTCCCAGGAGTGATAACCCCCATACCTCCCTAGGTCTAAGTATGGGAGCTTTCCGACTCTGACAAGGACCATGTCAACTTGTCGTCAGACACATTACAGTTTCATCCTCGTACCCTAACGTCCCCCTGCAAAGATTACAAGATTTTTAGTTTTGGTTCGGGTATAGTTGTTGTGCGTCGATCTCAACTTTTCAAATTTTTATTTAATTAAAATTACTTTCTTGGGCATTTTTTTATATAATTGCTTCCTCATAGAGGGAGGTTTGTAATGACCTAAATTTTCAAATATACTTTTTTGACATATTTTGATGTAATTCGACCCCAGGAGCTCCAAAATAAAATTTTTTTTAAATGTCCGTATGTGTATATGTGTGGGTAACTTTTTTCTGTTGATTATGTTCGATTGATATCCAGGTCTTATAAGATTGTGTGGTAGATCAAACATTTAAAAGTAGTTTTTTCTTGCGTTTAGAAATTTGTAAAGAAGAATTTTGCCTTGTTTATGTAAGGAAAACTTCCTTATATTCAAAATACAACAATGCGACACCAAGCGTATTTGTTCGCGTCTCTGAGACGCATCGATCGACCTATTGTTAAAACGTTTATGACCTAACAGTACCGATTCATGAAGTTTAAAAAAATGGTTTATTCTGTTTATATAAGAAAAACTTTTTTGATGTTCAAAATACGACAATATTATATCCAGTGTATTCGTTCGCCTCCTTGAGACGCATCGATTGGCCTGTTGAGAAACCTTTTATGACCCACTAGTACCTATTTATGAATTTAAAAAATGGTATATTCTGTTTATATAAGATTTTTTTTTATATTCCGAATACGACAATATTACATGTAGAGTATTTCGACGCCTCCATTCAATATGAGTCTATGTGCTAACAGCGCTCTGTATGAGACTATTCCCTATGCTTATACACAGCGCATAGTCTCATACACGGCGCTGTCAGCACATAGACTCATATTGAATGGAGGCGTCGATTTGTTCGCGTCCTTGAGACGCATCGATTGACCTATTGATGAACCTTTTATGACCGACCAGTACCGATTTATGAAGTTTAAACAAAATTTGTGTATTCTGTTTTTATGAGAAAAATTTTGTTCATATTAGGAGTACTATTAGGAGTTCGATAAATTATTTAAAAATAAGACACTTTATTAATGAAGATTAGGTTCTTGAATCAATAACAGTGGATCCAAATCCAAAAAGTGAATAACCTTACAAAATACATTCTTCAAAGATAAATTTTGAATAATATAGTTATAACATTTCAGTTCTTATTTCGAAAACGTCGATTATAAATATAAAGATATATAAAAGCACAGCATTATGTCGAAAAATAAATTCAAATAACATTGACATTTTTCATATTTTTACCAGATTAAAATTTTGTTTATTATAGCAGTTTATGTGGCAGGCGCGTAAAACTGTTTTTTTTTTAGGCAAGGAGGCTGTTTTCAGCAGGAGCAGTCAGTTAGACGTAAGCGAGCCGAAAGCGCAGTCGTAGGCAAGCCGAAGGCAAAGTCGCAGGCGAGCCGTAGACGTGCTTAGGTGTTATTATTATTATTATTATTATACCATTAAGCCATTTCCCTTTCGGGGTAGGCGTGACTTGCTCGGTTGGAGAATAGTAGTGTGTATATGGGTATATAGGTATAAGGTAGGTAGGAATATAGGTATGAGGTGGATAGGTATATAAGTGTTAGGTATATATATTTTAGATTGATCTGGAATTCTCGTGTTATTTATTTAAATGACACGTTTACTCCGCAACACTGCTCCGACCCAGGTTGCTGATCAATCTCTCTAGCGATCACCCCAAGTGAAGAGCCTCACAGAATTGTTATGTATGGTTCTCCACTTGGGCCCATTAGTATCCAAGATCTTTGTTTCAGGCGTCATTCATTCTACTGTCACTCTGTTTACAAACTATTTGTCGCCACACTTTTCTGTCCTGGCATACTACTCTAGCTTCCTTCACGTCCATGCATTTTTTCATGCAAGCTCTTGTGTTCCTATGGCTTCTTATGTCTCTACGGATTAATGTCTCATTTACAGATTCTAACCATTCTTTTGGCGGTCTACCTCTGGGCATTCTGCCATTTACTTTACCTTTATACACTTGTTTGGTCAGTCGTTCATCTTTCATTCTTTCAAGATGTCCGAACCATCTTAACTGATTTCTTTCCCATGTGTCAACTATTGTCTCTTTTGCACCACATTCTTTGAGGATTGTCTCGTTTCGGACTTTGTCCATTAGTGTTTTCCCGCATATTATGCGCAGAGGTTTCATGCCGATCGCGTTAATTTTACTCCTGTCCTTTTCTTGACAGGTCCATGTCTCGCTACCGTATATTACAGTCGGTACGAATATAGAATTGTGTATGGCCATTTTAGCTTTTTTGATATGTTTTTATTTGTTAGGATGGACCCTGCTCTACCGATAACCTGTTTACCCTTATTTATGCGCCTATCTAACTCCCCATCTATTTTTCCGGCGCTAGTGAATAGACTACCTAGGTATACGTACTTGTCAACTTGTTCTAATCTCTCATCATTTAGGACAATGTTGCACATTGTTTTCTCACTCTTTCCCTCAAACACCATGATTTTTGTTTTATTTACGTTAATTTTGAGTCCCATGTCCTTCATGCTTGTATGAAGTTTATTCAACATTCTTTGCAAGTCCTCGACTGATTCTGCCATAACAATCTTGTCATCTGCGAAAGCTAACCCACGTACCTTAACTGTTTGGAGATCTACACCTTCTTCGTCGAAGAGTGCAGTTCTTAGACACTTATCCATGAATATGATAAATAGCCACGAGGACATAACGCATCCTTGTTTCACGCCTTGCGTAATATCGAACCAGTCACTCAGTTTCCCGTTTACCCTTACGCTCGCTTTACTACCTGTATATATTGTTTTTATTGCTTGCAGGAGCCCTCCATTTACTCCGTATTCTTTAAGAACTTCCCAAAGTTTACTTCTATTTACCGTGTCAAATGCTTTTTCTAGGTCAATAAATGCACAGAAAACTTTCTTTCCTACTCTCAAGCTTTTTTCTGTGATCTGTCTTAGGCTAAATATCTGATCTGTACATGATCTTCCTGGCATAAATCCACTTTGGACTTCCCATATTTTTTCTTCTGTGATTTCCATTACCCTACGAATAAGTATTTTTGAGTATATTTTACTTACGGTACTTAGTAGGCTGATACCTCTGTAATTACTGCAGTTGTTTTTATCTCCCTTTCTTTTGTATATTGGTACGATAATCGCTTTTTTCCAATCGTCTGGGACTTTCCCCGTCTCGATACATAAATTTATTAATTCGCACAACCTGTGAGGTATGTACTCGCCACCGTATTTGAGCATTTCAGCACTAATACTGTCTATGCCAGCAGCCTTACCGTTTTTTAAGTTCTTAATTATGTCTCGGACCTCAGTGACACAGACTTTTTCAATTGGGTTTTCTAATGCATTATGTTCTATGTCGCAGTTTTGTTGTCCTATATCTTCACCTCCTAATAGTTCTTTAAAAGAGTCTTTTAAAGCGTCTACTATCCCGTCTATATCATATAGCATTTCACCTTTGCTGTTTCTCATGCTAGCAAACTCTGTACTTTTACTTTCCTTCAACTGTTTATATAGTAGTTTCATTATTCCTCCAAAGCCGTTTTGTATTTTGTTCTCTTCTTCTGTTCTGATTTTTTCTTTACTCTCCTTGACTAGTCGTTTCATTTTCCTCTTTTTGTCTTTGTAATCATTTTTGAGTCTATTTCTCTCCTCATCGCTAAGACCTGTCATGTTTAATGTTCTCTTGTGCGCTTTTTTCTTTTCTCGCTGGGCTGCTTGAATTTCATCATTCCACCATGCATCACCAGACTTTCTTCCTACCACTGCCGTACCACACACTTCAATTGCAGTTTTAACAATGATATCCCGTAATAAAGCCCACGCGCCCTCTATATCTTTAATGCTCGTAAGCGCTTCCCAAATTGCCCTATCTATGCGTTCGCTTAACTTATTTTGAAACTCTATTCGCACTTCCGGTTTCTGTAAATTTTCAATCTTTATTCGAGTTTGTTTCGTTTTTTCTGTTCTCTTTCTTTTCCATCCCCGGCCTAAGTTTATTTTAGAGATTAAAAGATAATGATCAGTATTGCATTCGGATCCCCTCATGACTCTTGTATCTACAACTAGTTCTCTTAGTCTTTCATTCGCAATAACGAAGTCAATTACACTGCGGTTATTTCCTTTACACCAAGTGTACGTGTGGATCATTTTATGTCGAAACCAAGTATTGGTAATAAATAGGCCCTTTTCTAGGCATAAGCTAACTAACTTTTCCCCGTTATAATTTTTTCTTGGATCCCCAAATTTACCTAGTACCCTTTCTGTATCTGTATCCTGACGTTGAACGCCGACCCATCCGTTCATATCTCCTAGCAGAATTATTCTTTCACCTGGATCGCAAGTACTTATTGTGTCATTTAAAGTGTCCCAGAAAGCGTTTTTGACTTCTCGCGGCTCACTGTCAACTGGGGCGTAGCACGCTATGATAAATAACCTTCTGATTCCTACCTTCATTCTAGCCCACAACAATCTGGGAGATACAAAATCATGATCTTTGAGATGCTTTCTTGCTTTTTTATTCATAATTAAACCGATCCCTTGACTACGATTTGATTCACTACCTACTCCTGACCATATTTCAAAACCGCCTTTCAACACCCCATTTTCTATGTTTCTACTTTCGCAACCCTTTTTCTTCATCTCAGGTACACATAAAATATCTAGTTTCCTTGCATGCATAGTTTCTCGTAGTTCTCTTATTTTAAGGTCATTCACTCCTCTAGCATTCCAGACACCCAGTCTCCATTCATCGCCTGAAATTCGACCTTTACGTTTACCGTGTGTATGCATTTTGTCGATCCAAGTTTCAGTCCATTCCGAGGCTACTTTATTGTTTGTATTATTCATGTTTAGATTGTACACCCAACTAACACCTTTATGCGCGAAATTTGTTTTGCGAGCCGAAATCATGTCCAAGTTAAGTGATTATT